>MJUU01047207.1:22382-69577 GCA_002080025.1 Modiolus philippinarum | reverse complement strand
GACCAAATGCTTTCTAGTCATAAAAACGATGCATCAAATTATTGCTTATTGTATCAGCTTTACAAAGAACCCAAATTTTTACAATTTCTATGCCAAATACCTTCCGTAGCGCCATTAAACGTACCCCTACCCCTAAGAAATATTGAGGAAAATTTAGATATTTTCATTGAAATTGCGTAAGTTTGATGGTCTAAAGAACCCAAAGTGCATCTCGATTCCCAATTCTGAGCATTGTCTTTAGTTTTTCAATCTATTTTCTTAAATAAAAAACATGTTTACATAATGTTAACATATTCTTAATGACCAAAGTTTTATTTTCAAATAGACCAAATAAATCGATCTTTGAATATTTTCGATTTTGACTAAGTTTTTGCATTCTTTTGCCCAGTATTACTTTTTAGTAAACAAATATCATTTTAGGTAGGTATCAAATGAAAGCTTATTATATGGGCTTTACAACTATTACAAATAATGGCCATTCTTATGTAATATAATCATCATACATCAATAAAACTTACCCCTACCCCAACAAAATTACTGTAATATTGTCAATTTTTTGTCTATGTAAGCATAAAATTAACCAGAACACGCAAAATGTGTGTTGTATATGACAATGTTTCATAAATTATACCATGATTTCGTATTTTAACAGCCATTGATGAAAAATGGGATTTTTCAATATTTCAGATTTTGCTAAAGTTCACTGTTAACCTGTTATATATGGCAAATCTGGATGATATATCTTCAGATATGCCAATTTATTGTTCTTAGCAATACATGAGGTGTTTTAAAACAGTGTTTAGAATATCAAGGGGTGTTTAATGTGACTCTGAATGCAGAGAATCTTACCCCTACCCCAAATAATTTTTCCTAAAATTGTCATTTTTTTGTCTAAGTGCGCATAAAAATAACTACAACACGCAAAATGTGTGTTATATATGACAATGTTGCATGGATTACATCAAAATTCGGTATTTTAACAGCCATTTGTTGACTTAAACTCAAAATTTGGCCCAAACTGATGAAAAAGGGGAATTTTCAACACATCAGATTTCTCCCAATGTCATTGTTAAATCGCAATATATGTCAAATCTGGAGGATTCATCTGCAACTATGCCATTTAATTGTTCTAAGCGAAACGTTAGTTATCTTAAAAGACTGTTAAGAAAAATAAGGAGTGTTTAATGTGACTCTAAATACCGAAAAACCTACCCCTACCCCAAATTTTTTTTTTTTACTAAATTCGCATAAAATAACCAAAAACACACAAAATCTGCATTGAATATAACAATGTTGCATAATTTCTATCAAGATTTTTCATTTTAAGTCCCAATTGTCAGCTTAAACTCAATATTTTGTACAGAACTGATGAAAAATGGGAATTTTCAGCATTTCGGATTTTTCCAAAATTCACTTTTAGTTATATGTGGCAAATCTGGAGGAATTGTATGCAGATATGCCAATTCATTGTTCTACCCGATTTATAAGCTATATAAAAACAATGTTTAGAAGAATGAGCTATATAAAAACAATGTTTAGAAGAACAAGGAGTGTTCAATGGACTCTAAATATCGAAAATTGTACCCCTACCCCAGGAAAATGATGCTTAAAAATCCCAAGAATATGTATGTCTGTACATTTATATGAACAAAACATAATTATGTTTTACTTTCTTTAAAAAAAAATGCATTTTACATATCGCAGTATGCAATTTTAACGCCAAAATATGGGTAGAAATGTATATTTTGGGCGCTTTCCGTTGAAAATGGGATTTTTCAGCATTTCGGAATTTTACAAAATTCAAAGTTTAATTGTTATATAACTGCCCATAAACCACACACATGTTCTTATTTGTGATATATTGGAGTCTCTATGTATTTTTGTATTTGAAATGATATGTTATTGGATCTTTATACAATGTTTAAGTTTTCAAGCTGAATAAAATGACATAAATTGTGATGAATATTTGCGGTAAAGGGTTATATGTTTGTAATTTATGAGACTGTAGTTATTCTAAAAATGCTTAAAAACGTATTTTCTTATGGCTTAGATATAACGAAAGGATATCTAATCAACTTTTTCGAGTTATATATCAATTTCATGAAGTATTTGCATCTCAAAGTCAAAACAGCAGAAATTCTGAAAAACAGAAAATTCCCATTTTGCATACAATTACGAGCAGAAGAATAAAAAAAGGGACCTCTTAAAAAGTTTAAATCTACTTAAATGATCTTCTGCATGTCAGCTTTAGTGAAATACACACTAGAATTCCAATAAAACATTATTGTTTCATCATTTGGAGCCTAAATATTTCATATTTTCCCTTAATTTTTAGGGGCAGGGGTGCTAATTTTGACATTTCTGAACCTATAAGATGTCTGAAACTAAAATGTTTGCATACGATTTGTTGCTAACATATCATAAATCATTATCACATCGGCAATAATTAAATATATATTCAGACTTTTACGACCATAAAGTGAGAAAGTAGAAACTGTGAAAAAAATCTAAAATTCCGAAAATTCCCATTTTTCAAGAATTTTATACCGAAAATCAAAATTTTGTGGACAATAATGGTTTTATTTTCCAACAATGTATCACAACAGATAAGTTAGGCGTAAAAAACTAGATCAAGTGAAGAGGGTTGTTTATCTGAAAGGAATGGACAGCCTAAAATTGTCATTTTCGCTATTTTTTTGCAGGGGGAGGGGTACATTTTTTGTATCCCCAGATCATTAAAATGGCGTAAAGTATCCAAACTTGAGTTCATTGTAAAGGATATTTAATTAGCTTTAACTTGATACCAAATTTCACTACATATTACTTATCATTAAAAAATTATGGAGCTTAAAAGATGAAACTTAGGTTAAATCGAAAATACAAGAATTTTTCGCGGTGTACTATAAAAGTGGCCCTATACTGCCTATGCGTGCAGGTTATGTTCGTGTTAACATGTTTTATTTTGAAGAGGGAATATAGGAAGACTGAAAAAAACCGGCCTAGATGGGAAGTGGGGGGGGGGGTGCACGGAAAGTGATTTCAGCCCATGGCTAAAGAGAGAAGATAAGAAAACCACTAATACAAGGAATTTGCAAGTGAATTATAAAAAAGGATCGGTAAGTTTATTACTACCCTCATCCCCCGCTAATGTCTAGCTTGTCTAAGGGGCGAATGTTGAGACACAGAGTTTTTGAAAGGGACCACCCAAGAACTATTGTGACCAAGTTTGGTTCAAATTTGCACAGCTATTTCAGGCGACAAGAAATTTATATGAAGTACTTACGCCCACCAGAAAGACCAATACATGCATGGTAAAGCCAAAAACTCGTGCTAGCATTAGTCAGTTGGGCTAAAAAGCAGCTTTATACCTGCATAGGTTAGGAAAAATCAGAAAAAAATATTTAAATATTGGTAAAAGACTCATGAAACCAAACTTCTTCAAACAATTTTAACTTATACACTTGTTTACCGAAATGAGGGACGGAAGGACTGTCTCTACAAATACATGGTAAAAGAAAGCAATGGAACGACAATTTATAACTGTTTATCCACGCAAATTTGTTGTAATTGTAGATTGCTCTTCATGAAACATTTATGGTTCTTCAAACATTTTTCTTATAAAAGACAAGGGTTTTATTACAAATGTTATGCAATTATGGCATAATTTTTGAATATATAAAATAAGTGAGCTTTAACAAAAGAGAGATGACAACACTCAATAGCAGATTTAATATGAAAATGGTATAGTTATTACAACTTGATTCTGTTTTAATTTTCAGTCGAGTAGACAGTTATTGTGAAAACACTCGAAAAACTAATTCCAACACTTGAAAGCCCTAAATTCAAAAAAGTAGGTTTGTTTACCCAAATAATACGTACCCATAAAATGCATTCTCTTTTTTTTCCACAAATTTTGTGAGTTTTATAAAGTTTTTTTTGTTCGGTCCACTTCGAGTATTTTGTGTGAAAATGACAGGTTGGTGTTTTGAAGAAAAAAAAATATTCTTACCAGTCCTACCTACCCAACTTAAGAAGGGTCGGTTTGTGCTAAATTAAAGTCGCCCAGGTATACGTTTGCCGATTTATTTTATCTACCTAATTTTTAGTATGTTCAGTTTGTTATGCATTCGTCGTTTACGTTCTCTGTCTGTATGTGATCCTTATATTGCCATGTATTCATGATTTGTGATTTTTAGGGCATCGGTAATCATTTGGAATCACAAAGCTAAATAAAACCAACCTACAATGTAAAACCTTTGACAAGAACTGTTTGAATCTTCTTGTCTGTAACTTCCTAGTAACTCCTGTGTTTTCTGTTATTCTTACCACACATTGTAACACACTCTGCGTCACTTGTTTTGCACACCCTGTCATTTTTTTAGTTGAGTATGTCCTTTCAAGTTGTTTTATCCCATGTAATTTATCATAAGTGTCATGTATCTGTTCCAGTATTTCAGTATTTTGTACTTCTATTCTTAACTTATATGACCATGAGCAACTTGGTTATATTTTGTTTCGCCTAAAGATGATTTGAATGCATATATGTTCATTGTTTGCTCTTAATTCAAATTATGTGGAAGGGTAGTATAAAGTGTCATTACTGTCGATAGATAAGGCCGGTCTATGAATTGATTGTACATGTTGTAGTTTATCTAAACTTCAATACAATTTTTAGCACTCCAAAAGTTCTGATAAGTTTTAATAACCAACTCCTTTATACAAGTAAGTGAACTAGTTCAATGGATGGACAAGTTAGTAGTAGAACACTTACTAGATGCCGAAATAAAACGATGTTTGAAGGCATTTTTGTGAAGCTTTGGCACCCAGTACTTGGTAGGTAAGATGTTATCATTAGGTGGAACTTTAAGCATTTCTGTATCCTTATAATGTTATTTTGGTTAACGTTTTTTCGTCCCAATTGGTACGTTTTAGAGTTTCTGACTTGTCCAATTCGTATCGTTGGACATCGATGTAGTATTTCATTCAGACAATAGCATAGTTGTCAGAAGCCTTGTCAACAGGTACAAACACATATATTTTTACAAAGATCCTTCAATTTTGATTTAATCAATTTACAGACAGCTTAGGAGCTTATATTTGACAATATCAAAGTAACATTAGGTAGCAATCAATAAGACACAGAATCATCAGGAATGGGTCGAATTATATCTCAGTCTCCGCTTCTAAAAAATTTACGGTTCATAGGTCAACATTCAAAGGTTATTGAACAAAATAAAAGGAGGTCGTGCTTAACAGTAGTTATATTAAGGTAGCGACAAGAGTTATAGGACTTTCGTGAAGATCAATAATGACATTTTTATTGATATTCATGACGGTCGATTAGTTATGCTTTTAATTATATAGATTTTCCTACTAATATCGAGATTTCAGATGTGGATAATTTTTTTCATTTCATTTTTCATTTCGCTTGATCACGACATTGACGAGATATTGTGACGCCACTTCCTACGGTAACTGGAAATCCTTTATTTTCACCGGTGCAATATGACATTTATATAACTAAAAAAACTCGATAAATCACCGCTATCTATATAATAAATGTTATTTATTTTACTGTCAAGCATTATATAACGACGATATTGACCTAAAACCATGCCCCTACCCTTTCGTAGTGCTTAAATCCGCCATCTTGGAGTGACAATTCCGTGTCGGGTACATGACAGTGGTTAAAAAAGCCTGAAAATTATAGACAACAGGAAAAATTGTAAACAGTAACGACCGTAATTTTATTGTAAGGTCTTTGTCTAACTAAAAGATAAATTAACAAGCAATCGAACAGTAAACCACGAAAATTAGTACCTGCAGATATGTTGATAAGCAAGAAACTGCAAAATTTAAAACGTTTACAGTTATTGGGTAAGTTTGGTCAAGGCGTGTTGATTTTTTTTATGTATATACATTTTTTTTTCAAATACAAAATTATCCAAGTTGCATAATAAACAGTTAATTTACTCATGATGTACACGTGTTTGAAGTAGTAACCTCTCATCAGCAACATAAGAATCAAATAATATGGAAAGCTATAATCCAAAAGAAGTACTCACATCCAAAAAAAAAAAATGAAATAGGAGGCCAAATTATTACCAAGGTCAGCCACCGAATGTCATACACGGAATGAAGCCTCAGAATTTTTATGGGGTCAGAATTTTGATGAAAACGGTAAATTTCTGGAATAAATTTTCATGTCAGACAAGTCTGACTATTGGGCTGTTGAATAAATTCGGGGACTTTCTGGTCCACCAGCAGTGGCATCGGCCCAGTGGATTCAAAATACAAAAATACCCAAGTTGCATATAAACAGTAAATGTCGTTATGAAATACACGTGTTTCAGAGAGTAAGGTCTCATCAGCAATATTAATATCTACGATCAAAAAGAAGTAATTATATCCAAACACATCGAAACACGAGGCCAAAATCAGTACCAAGGACATCCATCAAGTGCAATACATAGAATGAAGCCTGGTTTAGAATTTTGATCAAAAACGGTGAATTTCTTAATCCTCAAAGTAAATTTTCATGTCAGACAAGTCTGACTATAAGGCCGGTAAACGAATATATTAGCCTATAGTCTGCTGATAAATCACTCGCACAACGCGGTGTAATAGAACACTTGAAATTGTAGTATTGTAGCATGTACAATGCAATCCTTTGTTTAATTGCCCAATTTTAAGAGCTATTCTAATTTGTAAAAACACGAAAATATGAAAATAAGAAATAATATATTGTGCAATGGTCTCAAAATGACATAAATAAACTAATTAAAAAATGTATAGCAAGCAACAATTAAAAGGCAAAAATACACGAAAATATATACAAATTAAAATACAACTAGAAATATCAAAAGGTCAAGAAAGTCAAGAGCCATTTTTGATATTTTAAGTTGCTTTACCTTTTCGTTGTGTCATGCTTTATTATTATATTACTTTATATCTAATTTTTGAATGTCAAAAAACACGATTTCATGAAATAAATTATTGTTGATGATGTGATTATTATTCTAAAATGGTGGAATTTCATATTTGATATGATTACATGCCAAAAAATTATAATTTTCATACTTTGTGACATTTTAATGGCGGTTGCTTAGTAAATGCATTTAACTCTTGACATCTTTTTATGGTAACAGAAATAAATGTACTGATTGTATCACTCGTAATTATGTCGCCCCAGACGTAGTCGGGACGACATATTGTTATTGGTCCGTTTCTTTGTTATTAAGTCTCCCAAACGAAGTTTAGTGAGACTTATTGTTTTTACTCAATTCTTATTAAGTCTCCCAAACGAAGTTGCGTTTCTTATTATTATTCCGATTTCTTTCTTTCTTCTCGTCTCCATGAACTTGTCCGAACCAGATCTCAGAGACCATTACACCTAGAACTTCCAAACTTTGTAGGATGTTTGCCCAATGTATTTAGTTGTGCATAAAGCAAAAAATTTTCCAAAGAGGGTTCATTAAGGGTACATTTTGGGGGGCTCAAAAAGGGGTGGGGTCGCCAATGTTAACCCTATGGGAAAATGAAATTTTAGATATTTTTCAACTTATTTCTCACAGTATCTCAAAAACTTTTAATACTAGCTACATGAAACTTCATAGGAAAGGTGTTTGTAATGTAAGAAAGGGTACTACACCATTGGAAATTTCAAAATAATTTCGGTTGTCATGGAAACCAAACCAAATAATGGAAATTTTGAGAAAAATAGTAGTTTTTGCTAATGATTATATTTTGATAACAGCAATACATATTAAATATGTTATAAGGTGAACCCCTATCCAATTCTATGGAAGGAGGTCTGAAATTGGCTTATATGGACAAAAGAGCATTTGGTTGCCATGGAAACAAAACCAGAAACTTTTTTTTGGAAAATCCGGTTTTCTGATTAAAAAGAAGGAATTTTGAGAAATATGCATTACATAGCTTATAAGGGGAACCCCTGCCCAATTTTTTTGGGGGAAGGGTCTGAAATTGTGCCTAATGACGAAAGAGAATTTGGTTGCCATGGAAACAAAACCAGAACTTTTTTTTTTATATTTATTTATTTTTTTTTTTTGAAAAATAGGGTTTTCTGATAAAAAAGAAGGAATTTTGGGAAATATGCATTATATAGGTTATAAGGGGAACCCCTGACCAAATTTTTTTGGAGAAAGTGTCTGAAATTATGTGTAATGACAAAAGAGCATTGATTTGGTTGCCATGGAAACAAAACCAGAAACTTATTTTTTTGGAAAATTTGGGTTTTCTAATAAAAAAAGAACGAATTTTGAGAAATATGTATTACATAGGTTTTAAGGGGAACCCCTGCCCAATTTTTCTTTGGAAAGAGGTCTAAAATTGGATGAAATGGACAAAGAGCATTTGGTTGCCATGGAAACAAAACCAGAGATTTACTTTATAAAAATCAGGTTTTTTGATAAAAAAGAAGGAATTTTGAGAAATATGTATTACAAAGGTATTAAGGGGAACCCATGCCCAAATTTTTTTGGGAAAGTGTCTGAAATTATGTGTAATGGACAAAAGAGCATTTGGTTGCCATGGAAACAAAAGCAGAACCTTATGTTTTTTGGAAAAATTAAGTTTTTTTGATAAAATAGAAGGAATTTTGAGAAATATGTATTACAAAAGGTATTAAGGGGAACCCCTGCCCAAATTTTTTTTGGAAAGTGACTGAAATTATGTGTAATGACAAAAGAGCATTTGATTGCCATGGAAACAAAACCATAACCTTATTTTTTGGAAAAATCAGGTTTTCTGATAAAAAAGAAGGAATTTTGAGAAATATGTATTACATAGCTTATAAGGGGAACCCCTGCCCAAATTTTCTTTGGAAAGAGGTCTAAAATTGGATGAAATGGAAAAGAGCATTTGGTTGCCATGGAAACAAAACCAGAGATTTATTTTTTTTATAAAAATCAGGTTTTTTTATAAAAAAAAAGGAATTTTGAGAAATATGAATTACAAAGGTATTAAGGGGAACCCCTGCCCAAATTTTTTTTTGGGAAAGTGTCTGAAATTATGTGTAATGTATAAATGAGCATTTGGTTGCCATGGAAACAAAACCAGAACCTTATTTTTTGGGAAAAATCAGGTTTTCTGATAAAAAAAGAAGGAATTTTGAGAAATACGTATTACATAGCTTATAAGGGGAACCCCTGCCCAATTTTTTTTTGAAAGGGTCTAAAATTGAAAGTTATGGTCAAAAGAGCATTTGAATACCATGGAAACAAAATCATACACTTATTTTTTTTGTTTATCTGGTGTTTTGATAAAAAAGAAGGAATTTTGAGAAATGTGTATTACAAAAGGTATTAAGGGGAACCCCTGCCCAAATTTTTCGGGGGAAATGGTCTAAAATTGTGAGAAATGACAAAAGAGCATTTGGGTGCTATAGAAACAAAACCAGAACCCATATCTTTTTTTTTTGGAAAAAAATGGGTTTCCTGATAAAAAAGAAGGAATTTTGAGAAATGTATATTACATAGGTTATAAGGGGAACCCCTGCCCAAATTTTCTTTGGAAAAAGGTCTGAAATTGGGTGTGATGGACAAAGAGCATTTGGTTGCCATAGAAACAAAACAATATTTAAATTTTTTTTAAAAATCTGGTTTTCTGATAAAAAAAGAAGGAATTTTGAGAAATATGTATTACAAATATTATTAAGGGGAACTCCTGCCCAAATTTTTTTCTGGAGGGAGTCTCATAATGCCTTGAGATCTGATATGGGAGTTCGTTTGGGAGACTTTTGTGTTTCGCTTGCGAACACAGTTATCACTTGTTATTATTATTCTTCCATCCTTCTTTATTCCGGTCGCTATGAACTTGTCCGAACCAGATCTCAGAGACCATAACACCTAAAGCTTTGAAACTTTGTATGATGCTAGCCCCATATATCTAGATGTGCAATCAGGAAAAAATTTTCCAGGAGGGGTCCATTAAGGGTACATTTGGGGGCTCAAAAAGGGTGGGGTTGTCCAATGTTAACCCTATGGGAAAATGAAATTTTGAATGTTTTGCACCATATTTCTCACTGTATCTCAAAAACTTTTAATACTAGCTCAATGAAACTTCATAAGAAAGATGTGTGTCATGTAAGAAAGAGTTCCATGGTATTGGAAATTTCAAAATAACAATGGTTGCCATGGAAACCATGCAAAAAATTGGAAATTTTGAGAAAATTGTATTTTCTGCATATAATTGTATTTTGATTACAGCAATATGTATTACTTAAATTATAAGGGGAACCCCTGCCCAATTTTGTTTAGGAAGGGGGTTTAAAATTGATTGTAATGGATGGTAATGGATGAGGGAAATTTCAAAATAATGATGGTTGTCATGGATACCATGCAAAAAATTTGAAATTTTGAGAAAATTGTATTTTTTTGCTTATTATTGTATTTTGATTACAACAATATGTATTACTTAGGTTATAAGGGGAACCCCTGCCCAAATTTTTTTCGGAAGGGGGTTTAAAATTTATTGTAATGGATGGAGAAATTTCAAAATAACTATGGTCACCATGGAAACTGTACAAAAAACTTTAAATTTTGAGAAAATCGTAATTACTCTTGATAATTATATTTTTATTACAGCTATATCTATTACTTAGGTACTAAGGGGAACCCCTGCCCAATTTTTTTTTTGAAACAATGTATGAAATTGAATGTACAGGATATTGGTGCATTTGGTTGCCATGGAAACCAACCCAGAAACCTACAATTTTAAGAAAAACATGTTTTTTTTTTTGCAATGCATGTAGTCATTTGATTTCAGCAACATGTATAAATTAGTTTGTAAGGGGAGTCCCTGTTCAAAATTTTTTCCAGAAGGAGTCTCGTAATGCTTTGAAATCCGATCTGGGAGTTCGTTTGGGAGACTTTTGTGTTTCGCTTGCGAACACAGTTATCACTTGTTATTATTCTTGTTCTTCTTGTCTTTCCGCCAAAATTTTGTCCGCGCGTTTTCTCAGAGACTAGTGGTCGGATCTTGACGAAACTTCATAGCAAGATAGGCCCTTATCTGAAATAGTGCAAGAAGGTTACGGAATTTTCAAAATGGCAACGGTTGCTATGGAAACGGCAAAAAAGGCGGGAAAATGAAAGTACTCAGAATTGGATGAAATTTTACAGAGAGGTTACTTGGGACATAGGGAATTGGTTTCTGGTGTACAAGACTTCAAAATGGCACCTATTGCCATGGGAACGGCAAAAAAGGCGAAAAATCAAAGTATTCAGAATTGGATGAAAATTTACAGGTAGGTTGCTTAAGTCATGAGGAATTGGTTTCTGGTGTCCAAGACTTCAGAATTGCATTCGTTGCCATGGAAACAGAAAAAGGCGGGAAAATTGAAAGTGCTCAGAATCGAATGAAACTTAACAGACAGGCTGCCTACGATGTGTGGAAGTGATTTTTACCCCGGATTTCTGATTTGGGAGTCCGTTTGGAAGACTTTTGTATCAGCATCCTGATACAGTTATAATTTTTTATTCTTGTTCTTCTAGTCTTTCCGCCAAAATTTTGTCCGCGCGTTTTCTTAGAGACTAGTGGACGGATCTTGACCAAACTTCATAGCAAGATAGGCCCTTATCTGGAATGGTGCAAAAAGGCGGGAAAATGAAAGTGCTCAGAATTGGATGAAACTTTACAGAGAGGTTACTTAAGACATTAGGAATTGATTTCTGGTCTCCAAGACTTCAGATTGGCACCGGTTGCCATGGAAAAGGCAAAAAGGCGGGAAAATGAAAGTGCTCATAATTGGATGAAATTTTACAGAAAGGTTACTTAGGACATGGGGAATTGGTTTCTGGTGTCCAAGACTTCAAAATGGCACCTGTTGCCATGGGAACGGCAAAAAAGGCGGGAAAATCAAAGTATTCAGAATTGGATGAAAATTTACAGGTAGGTTGCTTAAGTCATGAGGAATTGGTTCCTGGTGTCCAAGACTTCAAAATTGCATCCGTTGCCATGGAAACAGAAATAGGCGGGAAAATTGAAAGTGCTCAGAATCGAATGAAACTCAACAGACAGGCTGCCTACGATGTGTGGAAGTGATTTGTATCCCGAATTTCTGATTTGGGAGTTCGTTTTGGAGACTTTTGTATCAGGATCCTGATACAGTTATAAATTTTTATTATTTTCATTATTCTTTCTTCCACCTATTTTTGTCCATGCGAGTTCTCAGAGATGCTTCAACAGAACATATTCATATTTGGCACAAAGTTGAATCATCTTAAGGAAATGTGCATGCATCAAAATTTTTTTTCAAAATGGCTGCCATTTTCAAGATGACTGACAAGTTACGTCAACGTTTAAAATTTGTCGGATTTCAATGAAGAGGATAAAATCTCAAACATGCCATGGCAGATTTCATTCATATTTGGTAGAAAGTTGAATCACCATAAGAAGATGGACATGCAGCAAAAAAAAATTCAAAATGCCGACACTTCCAAGATGGCGGCCAAAATACGTCAAAATTTCAATGTTGTCCGATTTCAACGAAAATTTATTTCTAGGTAGATTTTGACGCTGCGAACAAGATGGAAGCATCGAATTGGCTGCCAGGGGCGACATCAGCTATTGCTTGAAATTGCAAATCTAGTTCCAATTATTTTTTCTGTAAGCAGTTTTAAAATGATTAATTACATCACTAAAAATGGTCTATCTGGAAAATCTATAATATCACTCCAAAAAATTAACATCACATATCATATCTACAAATTATAAAGATCTACAAATTATTTGGAATATTTAATTCTTTCGTAAATGATGATGGTTTACGGTTGGAGATGACCAGTGTGAGATCGATGCACGCGATCTCATCTCACACCGGTAAATGACCAACCAGACGTTTTGATTTTTGTGATACAACACTCGTAACCATGACTTAACGTCATAAAACACCTGACGTCACAATGTACAGAATACTCAAATGTCGACAATGTTGTTCAAGCATTCAAGGTTTCCGGACGTTTCTTTTCGCTTTTTACGGAAGAAATAGGTACTTTCATAAGATCAAACTTAAAGATCGAGATATCTTTCACTCGTGTAAGAAGTTCTACGTCTTTTCCTTTCGTTCCGCTACGCTCCACTGGAGAAAAGACAAAATTTTTTACACTTGTAAAAGACATCCCAATCTTTAATATGACCTTAAGCAAGATCCTATTAATCTCATATTCCATGAAACAAATATTGTAAGAAAAGTTTTAGTTGAATAGGCGGAGGTATCTGTCAGTCAGGATTTGATCATTCCAAAACCCGAATAGGTACAAGAGACCAAACACATGGTAATCTGGTTAATAGATCATTAATTGTTTGATTGGTGAATATTTCTATCTATACCTTGGGGCATACAAAACAAACTATATTGCTTCTGAAAAGTACTCACTAAAAAGATAGTGCATAACTTTTGATGATTCACTTAATTTCAAACATGATTTATTTTTTACAATTCTATCCATACAGTTTGTATTGATAATTTCTTATTTATGATGGCAATTAAATTTCAACAATTTAGAGTTGATTGCATGGCATCTCTGACTTCATCTGGGTAATTTTATTAATTGAATCATTTAATTGCTGAAGTTAACACGAAATAATTATTTATTACGCCTATTTAAATCAGATTTAGTGGGTCTCTTATCATATTCCCCCGACATAAGTCGCTCGAATTATAAGAGGTATGTTCTTTATTCCGGATACAAGTAAAACATATTAGATCAACATGTTAACATGAACCCTTTTAGGATTCTCATGCTTTGCATACAAACCCCATCACGTGAGATATGATATGTCGAGTTTAAATTTTGTTGGCAACTAAGGAGCATCTCCCTCATTCAAGCTCTGTCCTTAGTTTTACATTTAGATCATATTGCTGATTTGTTCTCTATCAGTTTTTAAACATATTTGAGTTTATGGTTTTCCAAATGTTAAGATTTTATCTGCACTGAAGAAACATAAGTTGTCGAAATGCCTATATGCAGAAATCAAATTTAAAGTAAATTTGGTATTTAGTGATTTTTCATACCGTAGTCAGTTATAGTCAGTGTGAGGTTCCTCCCTGTGTTGAAGACCGTACGGTGACCCCTAGATGCTTTGTTTTGGGTCGTTTTAACCTGGATATGGGATGTTGTCTCCTTGACATTTACCCCATTTCCTTTCTTTTTCATATAAGTCATGTCTGACAAAAACACAATGTTGGACATGTTATATCGCACAACATACAAATAACTAGCCCTAGAAGATAACGACACAAAAAAGAGCATTAACCCTCCAAGCGCATGGTGTGTATATTTCAGAGTTGGTTCGTTACTTTCGATGAGACATAAGTTGTCGAAATGCGCATGTGCAGAAAGTAAATTTCGGTATTAAGTTATTTCGAACATGTAGCTCAAACAATGACTTTGTGAAAAGAGCAAAAGAATTGTCTCAGAAACTGTTAAGTAAGCGATATGATCCACCTTTGTGATTCGTCCATTCAGAAATTATATGACCGTTGTCGTATGAGATTTAAAAGTCTATGAAAAGTGCAAGTTCCGGTTCCGGTTTCAGTCATATTCTGTGTGAATTAAAGTTATTATAGGGTTATAAGATCAAGGATTTATGAAACTGTTCAAAATTAATATTTTAAATAAATTATAAGCTGACAATAGAAGACATAGGGGTCGATATTTTTGCAGCTAATTGGTTTAATGACACACCACGGGCACTTGTTTTCTTTAAAAAATTCACCTTCTCCATCACGTCTTCAACAGTAAAAATACAGTGATATTATATAAGTAAAAAATGTATAAACTTCAAAAACAAGTAGAAAGAGACAAATTTTTTAGGTTGCAAAACATGCCACAAGCACTTGTTTCATTAAAAAATTTTATCGTTCTGTTTGCTTGATTGCAGCACTGATGTGTTTTTTTTTCTCGGTGGCTTATTATAAGTCCTGTGTGTGTGTGTGTGTGTGTGTGTGTGTGTGTGCATGTTTTTTGTGGGGTCCTTTGTACAAAATGTTGAGCAAATAAAAATTATGAAGGTTTTTAAGGGGGTAGAATTATTTTTAGGTCTTGAATGTAACAATTTTTTCATCACAACCACAAACCTCTCGGTTTTCATGGGAGTTCACACTATGAGTGCTTTTATTAGTTCTTAATGTCGTGTTTTTATTTCCATAGTTGTGGCTGTCTCACATCCTTGTTTTGTCTTTGTTTTTCTCTGTTACCGTTCTTTCCATGTCTTTGGACTTTGAATTTTGTAATCATCACTTCCCTTGTTCCTTCGGTATTCTACTGCCGTTGTGTAGCACAGCCAAGAGATTTACAGGCAAGGGGTAAAGCTTCAGGTAGCCATAAATTGTGAAAAAGACAAATCAAAACCATTACCAAGTTTATGAAATTTGCAAGCAGGGGTCTTACAATGATTTTCAATTGCTCAAACTGACTACAGATAAACAAAAAATGTTCATACTTATTCATCATTGCAATTATTAGAGCAATTACATGTGCAAGAAAAAGGGTCATTTAATAAACAAACTTGACTGAAGATATACATGGTGAAAGATATTAATTACAACTATTCTAACATCCATGAAATTTGTACTCCTAATGTCAAAGTGACATTTTATGACGTATGAAGCCCCAAGATAACCATATATGATCATAATCTTCTTGCAACCATAAATACAAGCATGAGATATCCAAGCAGGGGGTCTGGAACAACGGCAGTAGAATACCGAAGGAACAAAGCACAAGATTACATAAATCAAAGTCCAGAGACAAGGCAAAATCAAGAACACCAGAAGACGGAAGACCGAAGACACTACATGCCCACAAAACACACAATCACTACATATACAACACAAAAAACTAAAGCACTAACAGTGTGAACTCTCAAAAAACGGAGTGACAACAGGTGCTCCGGAAGGGTAAGTATGCCCTCCTCTGTATACAGCACCCGTCACACGGTCAGTGAGGCATATGTTTTGGAAGATCTGTGACAAATAATTACCCACGATGACTACAGATATCCATAAATTGTCAAAATTATTCCTTTCAACAAATATATCATCCATGAAAGTTGAAATCCGAATTTTAGAAAATTAGAAATGAAAATGAAAATTAGAATGACATTCAATGGACCACCAAACCATACATAGCCATAAATACTTGAAATTATTAGTTGCAAGTATTTTTATAAACATGACATTTGCAGGCATGGGGTTACAATGACATTTTAAGACCATACTCGCCCAGTAGTTAGCATTAGTAATCGCTATGAAATTTGCAATTACAGACATAAGGTGATAGGAAACACCTACAATGGCCTAATACTGCAATCATATGTCACAATTCACAAGAAAGCAAGGGGTCAAATAACAAAATACCGAAGTTACTGTTAATTTATTTTCTACATATGCGCATTTCAACAACTAATGTCTCATCAGTGTAGATCAAACCAAATCCTTTGGAAGTCCATTAACCGAATAACGTGTAAAAGCTGATAGAGAACAAATAACCAAAATGATTCAACTAGGAAAGCCAAAATTCAGCTAAGGACAGAGCTATGCATGAGGGAGGTCAAAATGACATTTTATGAGCTAATCAACTAACGGAAAAACTTAAATGGCCTTTATAATTCATCACAACTTTTATCACATCCAAATTTGCCTATATTTCTACTATTTTCATTGCAAGGCATAATTATCAAGTTATTCTGAACATTATATTTCTTCCCTTATTAAACTGAAATAAAGCTTATGGATGGGATTTTGAATGAAATGCTCATATTTTTTCTCTTTTTTAATTTGACCCCCTTACTTGTTCCGGTTTCAAATTCTATTTAAATATAGCAATCTATCATTTTTTCTTCTTCCTCGAAACGCTTCATGTTCAACTGAAAAAATAGATAAATATTAAAATAAATTGGAGGTCGCTTCAAGTACATGCTTCTAGGCAAGTACCTATAGAAATCCAAAAATTCTGTAAAATGTTTTTACATGATCAGATCATGACCGTTCTGTACTTTCACTTTCGTTAGAGTACCTAGTCAATTATATACATTATTTATTCTGAACTTGCAATTCTCATGCCGGAAGGTAACATTGCAAAACCGGAACAGGAACTTGCAGTTTTCATAAAATTTAAAATCTTATACGTGATCGTCACCATGACACCATCAAAAGATATGAAATATCTGATTTACGTCTTCCGTGTTATATATGTGATGTGAGTGTATTTACAAGATGTGTCTTGCCTTGCGTCTTTTGTGTTATGGTGTCCATTGTTTTTACCTTGTCTTTTTTACTTTGATTCATGCATTCTACTACTTCTTTGTGCTATGTGGTAGATATAACCTATAAATTTTAATGCTGCTGATGAGAGGTTACTCCTTGAAACACGTGTACGGCATAACTAAATTTACTGTTAATGTTTGCAACTTTGGTATTTTTGCATTTTATTTGTAAATTGAAGGCAGCAAAATATAACAAAATTGGCTCAAATTAACTTTTTGATAAGACGAAAAATTAGTATTTTACAAATTAAATACAGTATATGAAACTTATCTGACAATTATGAAGTTTAAATAGATATCTAAATAAATAATACACTGAGGTCCACCAATAAATTGCCAGATGAATATTCCTTATAGTCCACACTTAATAGTTGATAAAAGATTCCCAATAACTGATGTCGATTTCTAATACAAAAGATGTGCGTAATAATCCTGTATAAACTAAGTAAACTGACTGTCTTTACCCTTTTCGGCTACTTTATATTTATACATACAATGTAACTATTATATTCTTTAACAAGATGCTCCAAGAAAACTCTCCATTAACTGACAATCACATGACTAATATAATTAAATAAGGGAAATATCTAGAAAATTCCATGTGTTAAATATCTCTATTAAATTCTAGAATTTTTTACATGTTCTAAGGTGTAATAATCTTGACCATTGTATTTGTAAACAAGTTACATACCTAGGTCAAACTAATTACATAATATTAAGGCCTTTCAAAATAAAAACAATGAATGAAATGCATTTTAAAAATATTTACATCATTTAATCACAGATTACACATCCCCCCCTAAAGAAAATAATGTTTGAATGTAATGAAAACATTTCATTACAAACTTAATTATTTACAATGATGATGATGAGGTTCCATGAAAAATGAAACTCTTGACAATGCATTTGCAATAACATTATCTTTTCCTTTAATATGTCTTATGTCTAGATCACAACTTTGCAAAGTCAAACTCCACCTCAAAAGTCTTTAATTTTTATCTTACATTTTATGAATAAACTTAAATGGGTGATGATCATTATATACAATGATGTGCTAAACTGAAACTGTAACATAAATTTCAAAATGATGAAAAAGCCAAAATCAGAGACAAACATTCTTTTCAAGGATGGAGTAATTTCTCTGGTGTTTACTAAATTTTCTTGAAAAATAACAATTTGGATGGTCTATTACATCTCTTCGTTCTTGTAATATAACACCACCAGCAGCAACATCTACTGCTAATTTAAACGGACTATCAAAATTAGGTGTTGCTGATACTTGTGCACTTTCTGGGATGGCTTTTAGTTCTTCAAATGCTTCATCACAACTTTTAGAACAAATAACTAAATACCAAAGTCACGGTGAATTTACTTTCTGCATATGCGCATTTCGACAACTTATGTCTCATCAGTGCAGAGGACCATAAACTCAAAGATGTTTAAAAACTGATAGAGAACAAATAAAGTGATCTAAATTTAAAGCCAAAATCAGCTAAGGACAGAGTTTTGCATGAGGGAGATACTCCTTAGTTTTCAATAAAATTTACAAAATTTTAGATATTGGAAGGATTCAAACATAATCGGCTTTCGGATTAGCACCGAAGTACTGAGTACAGGGCTGGTGAATACCCTAGGGGACTAACAGTCCACCAGCAGTGGCATCGACCCAGTGGTAACAAATAACTAAATACCGAAGTCACGATGAATTTACATTCTGCATATGCGCATTTCGACAACTTATGTCTCATCAGTGCAGATGAAATCTAAACGTTTGGAAGACAATAAACTCAAAGATGTTTAAAAACTGATAGAGAACAAATAATCAAAGTGATTTAAATTTAAAGCCAAAATTAGCTAAGGACAGAGCTTTACATGAGGGAGATACTCCTTAGTTTTCAATAAAATGTACAAAATTTAAGATATTGGAAGGTTTCAAAAATAATCGGCTTTCGGGTCAGCACCAAAGTACTGACTACTGGGCTGGTGAATACTCTCGGGGACTAACAGTCCACCAGCAGTGGCATCCACCCAGTGGTAACAAATAACTAAATACTAAATGAACTTAACATTTTTCCTCAATAATTGAAAAGATGTTTTCACAAAATTTTCTAATATATCCAGCCATTCATAGAAAACGCATAAATTGTTTCTAATTCTCAGGTTTAGGAAAACTAGAAATAGCTCTAATTTAAGCATCAATAGGTTTTACTTGACCCTGACATACAACATGTCCTAAATAATTTACATAAGCACATCGAAATTAACTCTTAGAGAGGTTGACTGTTAAAATAACACTGATTAAACGTTCGAAAAAAGTTCGAAGTAACTGAAGATGTTCTTCCCAAGTGTCACTATATATAAGAATGTCATCGATATATGCTTCACAACCGTCAATTCCAGAAATTACACTGTTGATGAGACCTTGGAAAGTTGCCGGCGAATTTTTCATGCCAAAAGCGATCACTTTGTATTGGAAAAGTCCATCGGGTGTAGCAAAATCGGAAAGTTCTTTTCAATCTCTGTAAGAGAATTTTGATAAAATCTTTTCAACAAGTCAATTTTTGTAATGTATTTAGCATTCCAATTTTATCAATACAGTCATCAATGCGCAAAATCGGAAACGAGTCAGTTTTTGCAACAAATAACAAAAAAAGGTCAACTGATATCTTGAAAAAATTGTATTGCTTACTTTTAAACATTTTCTATTTAACAAAAGTATAACAATATCTTTTTTAAACAATTTCGAAGATCCTGGACAAGCCCCCAATTTTTGTTATTTGCTAGAAATAACCTATTAATTATTGTAAATTGAAGTCAGCAAAATATTACGTATTTGACGCAAATTAACTTTGAAATAAGACAAAAAAGTATTATTTTACAAATTAAGGTGTCTCAGTAGTATTATTGTCTAATACTTGTTCATTTAGGTTTATTTCACAAAATAGTCATTTTAAATGTAAAGAAAGTTCCAAAGTATTTAAAAATTTTATTCCCTATCACTTTTACACAATTTTTATTACATTATGCTGAACTATTCTATAATAGGAAAATCATAGCCTGAAACACCTTAAATATACAGTATATATAACTTATCTGACAATTATGTAATCCAAATAAATATCCAAATTAATATTCCACTGAAGTCAACCAATAAATGTCCAGATGAATATTCCTTATAGTCCTCACTAAAAAGTTGATAATAGATTCGCAATAACTGATGTCGATTTCCAACACAAAAGATGCGCGTAATTATCCTCACTCATAAAAAAAAATTACTAAGTAATTTCGTATAACTTAAATACTTGAAATTACTTGAGCAATTACTGATAATTACTTACTAATTACTGACAATTACTTACAATTTCTTAGTAATTACTAACTATTTCTTAGTGATTACTTAGTAATTACTTATTACTTATTTCAAGTAAAATAAATGCTTAGAATTACTTGAGCAATTACTTAAGATTACTTATTATAACTTATTATTACTAACGAATTACTAAGTAATGTCTTATTTACCTTTTTTCAAGTAAAACGATTACTTATATTTACTAACAATTTACGATACGTTACATTTATTATATGTTCATCCAAGCAATGTACGAGTGTTTAGATTCTGCGTGATGAGCAAGGGGTAAAGTAAAGGGAAGAGCAATATAGTGTACGAAAACTCAAGTCTCACAATCTATTGACAACTATGAAATTTATGAACACTTAAGGAACCCGATTGCAGATGACCAAATTTTCTTCCCATTCTCCGGCTACCATGCAATATGAAAGGTATGTATTATATGGTTGATGGGTCTTTTACATGTATTGTATTTTTGCCTAACACTTAGGAAACATTTACTTAGTAATTTTGAATTACTTATTTTCCTTTCAAACTACAAATTTCAAATAA
This sequence comes from Modiolus philippinarum, assembly GCA_002080025.1. Taxonomy (NCBI): domain Eukaryota; kingdom Metazoa; phylum Mollusca; class Bivalvia; order Mytilida; family Modiolidae; genus Modiolus; species Modiolus philippinarum. Next base: position 48,384 of record MJUU01047207.1, on the reverse strand, counting down.
TTTGCTAATAAATTACTTTGTAGTCATAAAAAAACACTAAAACTGTATATTGATTACTAATTATCTGACAATTAATTGTTACTTAAAACAAAAATACAGTTTACACTGTAAAAAGTCTATAAATACTAAAGACAAAGCCTGATTAAATTGTCCGGATTTGTTTTGAGATTAGAAATTTTTATTATCTCCCTTGGGTAATTCAAAATATTGGAGAACAAAGGAAATGTTTACTGTGAAATATCAGATAAGTATCTTGAAATAGTGTATTAACAAATTTATTTAGATAACTATTCTGAATATTTAGGCAGTTTTGCATTTCAGGTATTTTTATATGTTGCAACTTTGATTACATCGAGAAATATTCAAAAAAAGAAATTAAAAAAAGGGGATGTTTGTATACCATTACTATCCAGAGACATTTTACATGTTTTAATACTGTTATGGTGTCCGCAAAACATGGCACGCTTTGTTTAAGTATTTTTAAGCAGATATATATTTGTCTTTTTCATAAAATGCAAGATTAATTAAAATTGTAGATCAGAAATTAATAATTATATGGTTTCTAGCAAGAACCGCCGTGTAACTGTGTATTTAGAACATTGTGTAATTACAAAACAACTTCAAGTTCTCAAGATTTTATTTCATGTAAACAAGCCATACACATTTATTATCATACAGCGTGTCGGCTACTTGACAAGATAACGAGACGTACTAAATTGGGGTTATTACACACATATAACAATGAAATAAGTTATAAGGTCTTATCAGCTAGTGTGTTACACATAACGAACAGCATTGTTCATTTACTAAAGTGCATGTATAAATATTTGTACCATACTATTTAAACATGTATTACACACAGACTATGTGATGAATGTGTATTTTTTTCATTTGTTTGGCTACTCATATTTATATACTGATTACTGTATGTAAACTTAAAAAAATAGCTTAATGTGTAAATAAAGACTATTAAAATAATGATCCAATGAACTAGTTATGCATAATTAATCAGACTTGAATTCGATACTTTGTGGTAAAATTCTGTTATTTCAGGTAAATCTTGCAGTTTACTTCTACATTCCATTCTGAAGTTATAGCAGTAATATTACAATGTACATAACAGCAGATTTTTAGAGGTGGAAGTGCTACATTAGATTAATATCTACCATATTCAATTCAAGGGTCTTAGTGAAGTAACTGCATAAAAGATAGTTATCAATGATAATCAGAAATATGAGAAATAAGTAATTGTAATTACTTAAGAGAAGCTGAATTAAGTAATAGAAATACTAAAAGAATGAAAAGAAGCACCAGGTACAAGTAATTGTAATACGGAAGCAAGTAAATGAAAAACTGGCACTAAGAAACTGATTTACTGGGGAAGAACAAATGGGAATACCAAAAACTAGAAATCATAGCACAGTTACCAAAGCAAGTAAAATGCATACAGTATAACCAGAGATTTACAGTGACAAATTGTCAGATAATTTCTTCAAAATGTGATATTCGACCACCTGTGAAATTTCTACACGTACAAATTGAGATTTGAATGGAAAATATTTAATGGAAATACTTCAGTTACTACACTTGTAGTATGAAATAATATCTTGGTTTATTCCGTTATTATTGGAATTATTTATGATTTCAGAAAATATTCATGGGCAGAAGAAATCAATGGTTACAAAATCATGGATTGGTTCCGGATAGTTCTTTATATATATATACAATGGAAAAAGCTAGAAATGTTACTTTAACGTAATGTGTTTGATTTAAATCCCTGGATTGGTTTGAACGAGCACATGAAATACAGTACAGAAAGAGACATACCATAACAAATCACTTGGGGAGACATAAATTTTAATCCTTTAGACATAAAATCACAGACATACTATCACTGTGATAGACATAAAAAGCAATAAAACAGAGTGGTGAGGATTAAATTTTATTACCTGTTTTACCTGTAATTCCTTTGAAGTTTACCTGCTTAATTAGATTTTTACCTGTAAAACAGGAAATGTCCTGACAAAACTTGGGTTTTATTGCCCCAATTAAAAAATTTTAAAGGTAAAAATTAATCCCAATCACTTTCCTAGACATCCCCACTATCACAGTGATTAGTTATGGTATGTCTCTTTCTGTACTGTACTTCATCCAATAACTAAATTTGCTCGTTATTTTTTAAAGTCTTATTACTGAAATACTTTCAAGGCTTAGAATTACCCGTTCGTCTATTAGGCTTACCTAGTTTGTATTAATGCATAGTGATTACTCAAGATTACTAAGTTGGATTACTTCCAAGGCTTTATATTACTAATTGTGACTACTTACGTTTACTTCCCAGGATTTATATTACTCATTGTGATTACTTACATTTACTCTTTTTGATTACTTACCGGGCTTTATATTACTTAATGCGATTACTTAACTTGCTTCGTATTACTCATCGTGATTACTTAGAATTACTTCTTTTGATTACTAACCAGGCTTTATATTACCCATTGCGATTACTTAAATTTACTTAACTGGCTTGATATTACTTATTGTAATTACTTAGAATTACTTCTTTAGATTACTTACTTGGCTTAAAAAATTACTTATTTGGATTGGAATAGAATTACTTACTCTGATTACTTAAAATTACTTGTTTTGCTTACTTGAAGGAATTACTTAGCATTACTTAAGAATACTTGTAATTACTTAGAATTACTAATCCTTGTGACAAACTTTTTTACTTAAAAATTACTTATTTTGAGTAAAAGAAATACTAGTTTTAAGTAAATTTAAGTAATTATTTTTTTTGAGTGCTGTATACACTTATTAAACCGGCTGCCTTCACCCTTTTCTGCTACCTTATATACATACAATGTAACTAGAATATTCTTTAACAAAATGTTTCCAGAAAACTCTCCATGTACTGACAATCACATGACTGATATAATTAAATAGGGGAAATGTCTAGAAAATTCCATGTGTTAAATATCTAAATTTAAATTCTAGTAATTTCTACATGTTCATAGGTGTAATAACCTTGACCTCTGTTTATTGTAAAGAAGTTACATAACTAGGCTAAACAAATTACATAATATTAAGGCCTGACAAAATAATAACAATGAATGAGATGCATTTTAAAAATGCTTACAACATTTCATCACACATAACATTTGTGCCTCGGTATCTACTGCCGTTGTTGAATACTTTTTGGGTGTCACAAACTGTTATTTCTGTGAAACAGTATAAATACATTACGGTGTCACTAGTGAAGCAGGTCATGCTCACCCTTGGGGAAAAACAGATGACACTCTTGTTTTTAGGGGAGCTTTATTTTTTGGCGTTTGTATTATGAAGTATTCTGAAGTTCTCTGTCTGTACGTGATCCATTATATTGCAATGTTTTCTTGATTTATTATTTTTGGTTGTTGCTTCAGTATTCACTAAGAAGTTCATTCAATATATTTGGTACGACACCCTGATATTTCTGTATTCTAATATAATCAGTTCAATACCTTAAAGTCGGAAAAAAATTGTAGAAACCGTATTTATGGGTAGTTTAAACCTGGAGATGGGATGTTGTCTCCTTGACATTTATCCCATTTCCTTTCTTTTTCATATTTATATTGAACAGAATTAATACATTTCAATACTGTGGAATTTCGTCTGAGGAACTGTTATTTCCCAATTAATACAGTTAATTACGCTGGGTTATGACACCTTGATATTTCTGTATAAGAAATATTTTGAAAAAATGTATTTATTTGGAACAGAATACAGTTCACTACTTTGGGATATGTATGACAAACTATATTTTTCATACTATAGTATTATTAAATGGGTGTTTTGATATTGATCCTATATTATGTCCAAGTACAGTCGTATTGGGTCGAGTATAGCTGTATTGGCCCGAGGCAACGCCGAGGGCCAATACAGCTGTACGAGACCCAATACGACTGTACGAAGACATAATATTGGATCAATAACAAAACACCCATTTTATGATACTTACTGACACCTGCTGCACATGAACTTAATACAACAATACAGGTTGTACGAGATCAGGTACCACAATACTGAACGAGGACCGGATCCATATTAAAAATCCAATTACAAATACAATGTACCTCTGTTACCAAATGCCCTGACAAAAGCTGAATATGCTTTATGAAATATGAAATCTGCATCAGAACTTGTTGAAGTAAGCTGTATTAAAACATATAAAATTCAACTTTGAATAACTTTAATCCAATTAAACTTTTAACATGTTAAAAAGTCAAATTGTACTGAAAAATCTTTGAAACAGCAAGTTAAAGTCTATTAAAAATGACAAATGAAGTTTTAAACAGTTTTTCACGAAAGAAAATGTAACGCTATTGACTATTCTTGTGAACTATCAGATTCCGTCATGGTAAATTTTTTCCTTTTACCACTATATATGTTCAAATTTATAATACCGCCACTAATGTTTGCGCCGCAAAGCACAGAAAAGGGATTGTTATCCTTTCTGGAACATGACGAAGCAAGAGACATCATATTATTAGGTATAGATCTACTTTCTACATCAGATGGATTGTCAATCAAAGGCACAAGAGGAGCTCTGTTTGTAATAACAACAGGTTGATCATCATATTTTGTTTCTCTTTCATCTGGTACTAGTATGACTGGTAGAGCATTTTCAGTGTCATTTTAAATAAAAGTATCTTCATCATCTTTTATTTCATTTGTATTTCCAGCGACAGTTTCATTTGGAAGCATTAAATTTGACAATTTTGGAAGCATTAAATTTGGCTTGTTTTTGTTGTTTAACTGATGGTACCGAGTATTCGTTTCAAGTCTAGACGCTTTTCCACCCACCAAGTTGGGCAACTCCAGTGTTTGCTTTGTCAGAATGCAACAATGTTGTTGCAAATGTCTTTCTGGTAGAATGATTAACTTTGCGGCCTGTCAATTGCGCTTGTGAGGCCATGGTTTTCATCATTTCTCTTATTTTGTTCCTTCCTAGTGGTGCATGAGAATACCATACATCTGTAGATGGATTGGGAAGCGGGCGCAAATAAAATCTCGAATTCGGATCATCTTTAAGGTCCTCTGGTCTATGATGAACATAAGTTATAAACATATTGACGGGACAGTATGCATTATTTGGCTGGGCAAACATCTTTGGTGGTACAGCTCTGTGGTCACCATGTTTAGCGCCGCTTCTGGTTTTGGTACTTCTTTCTGGAAAACATAAGTAAGAAATAATATGTAAACGTTTTTTGTTTTGTTTTCTACACTGAAATACAGACTTATTAACAAACTAACATTGCTTATACAGACCACTGAGTGGATATTGTCCCTTCACATGTACATTTTAATTAGACATTATAAACGTGATACATAGTTTCTATATGCACTTGTTCCAATACAGGAAAAATGGTATTTTCTGTAAAAGAAAAGGTGTACTTTCTTTTCTATATATTTACAGATTTATTTACAAGTAATTTTTTTTGTAAACATGGTTGATTTGTTTGGAAGACTTGTTCGCCATATTGTGTGGTCTATATATAAAGTCGAGACGTTCTATTTCAAAATAACACTTCTATAAACCAATCAGCTTCCAAACAGATCTTTCAAAACAATATATGCCTCACTGACTGTGTGACGGGTGTCGAATGCGGGGCAGGACATGCTTACCCTTCCGGAGCACCTGATGTCACTCCCGGTTTTAATGGGGGTTCACACTGCGAGTGCTTTAGTTTTGAATGTTGCTTTTTATTTTTGATATTTGTATTTTGTGTACGTGTCTCGCGTCCTTGATGTTTCTGTTTTCTCGTTTTTGCCATGTGTCTGACTTTGATTTTTGTAATTATTGCATTGTTTGTTCCTTCGGTATTCTACTGCCATGTTTTACAGCTATAGTTCAGTGAGTCATGTAACATTTTCATGATCTGAAGGCAAATGAATATGTCAAATTAAGAAAATCATAAATATACTTCATTTTTCAATTTGGCTATTTAAGGCCATAATAAAAAATATCCTAGATTCTCATCCCCACCCGCCCTGATTTTTTCACCCACCTCAAGAAACTTTATTTTGATTTTTTGGCCAATTTTTGATAAACTTCTTATAAATGACAGCATTTTTAACAAAATTTGACAAAAAATATAAAATAAAATTTGCCTGCCCACCCCGAATTTGAGAAAAAAGGATGATAATCTAGGAAGTATTTTTATTATGGCCTAATGATGAATATGTGATGTACAGGTTATAAAAGTTTACCAATGAATTCAATGTACTCTGTCCCTTCAGAGTCCTTCTTTAATTCCAAGTCTCAAAGCAGAAGATTAACGTCATCTTGACGTCCTCTGAAACCAAAGAATACACCGTTGTTCAACCAAACTGTGTTCAACAGTGACTGAGGATTACCTGAAAGTTGTAAAATACAATTATTAATTAAAATACATTTATAATCTACGGACTGATAAAAAATTTAATTCTAAATAATAAATTTTTTGGAAAAAAAAACATTCTATTGCAAGTTCAACTTAAAAATTAAATGGTGGGGGCGGGGCACCACCCCAAGGGACTTCTGGTATGTATCAATCAATTCGCCTTATCATGAGTAATAAAAATATACATGGTTTAGGGGTAGGGATCTCAACTGTTTTCAAGATAATTTACCATTCTTTAAATGGTGGGGGTGGGGCACCACCCCAAGGGACTTCTGGTATGTATCAAGCAATTCATCTTATCTTGAGTATTAAGAATATATATATATATATATATATATATATATACCTTAGGGGTAGTGATCTCAAAGAATAAAAGAATATTTAAGTGATTTTAATAAGTATAAATTTACTTATTTTTTCGGATATTCAAAGTCCCATAACTCTGGAATAGAAATCATCCCACAAAAAAAATGAAAGGGAGCTTTCATCCGTCCTACCCAAAAAACCTGCAAGGTTTGAAGAAAAATATTCAAAGCATTCTCGAGTAAGAGTACGACACAAAGATGGACGGATGGACAGACAGACTGACGCAGGTATACCATAATACGTACCATCAAAGACTGGCGTATAATAAATCTAATACCTTTTAGTTGTTTCAATCAGGTCATATTATATATTAAGTGAAATCGGTCAAAATTGAACTTTACTTTCCATTATTGGTTCTTAACATTCCAATTGACAAGGTCAACCTTAATCATTGCATAGATACCTAAGGCCAACCTTAAAAAATTGTTAGTTTCCTGTTTATCGACCTACTCATTAAAAAACCTACCTACTCAAAAAATTTTATGGTCAATTCCTAAAAAAAAATGTTTTTATTCTATTTATAGTATATTTTCTTTTAAAATTAACCTCTTTTTGACATCTTTCGAAAAAAAAAATAATTCACCTACCTACCTACTCACATTCTAAATTGATAGTCGGTAAATGCAAACAAACATTTGTTAAGGATGGCCTAACCTGGATTGATACAGACAAACTGACGACCCCCNCCCCCCCCCCCCCCCCTGGCAAGTAAAAACAATACAAAAACAATTTAATTCTTTTTTACCTTGTCCGAGATTCTGTTTCTCATAAAGCACCCTGGTTTCTTCCTCGTCTAAAGATTCTGCTTTATTCTTCTTACTACCTTTCCCTTGACTTTTAAAATGTTTACGTTTTGCTTCAAGTACACCTCTTAATGGCTGAACCTTTCATCAGTTTTAATATTGATCTGCACCTTGTTGTCCCTCAGATATCTGTCTATGCTGTTTTTAATACTTGTGATTGTGTCCGGTTCATATTCACTGCCGTCCTTTTTACGTGCACCTAAAACAGAATAATAAAGTTTACGTAGAGGTTTTACATACATGTACATTAAAATATATTTCTGTTTATTTTCTGTAATAGATCAGGATCCAAGATTCTGTATTGCAAGTGATGTCTACTTAGAATTGGTTGCCTTGAGTAGGCAACTGAAAATCTGGGGCATATTTTGTTTTTTTTTAAAAACAAAAACCTGATACTCTTTTGTTATATTTCTGTCTTAAAGGATACATGCATGTCATCATTATTATGACCCTTTCAATTAGCTGGTGTATTAAATGCGAGTTTGCTCTACAAATATCATTAAAAAATACTTTCATATATATCACTGTAATGCAATAAAATCACTGCCCACTAAAATAGAAATGCAACAGCATAATACCGTTTTTACAAAAGTGGGTACAAATACACATGCACACCTTCAGCTGACCTTATTCTTATTTGTATGCCATTACTGGAAATTGCAGACATTCCGGTCATGACACAATATAAAAATTCTGACAACAAAAAGGTTGAGAAGTACTTATTTCCTTTGTTTGGGTTCTAGTGCTGCTGACGAGGAATTAATTTCCGAAATGGCCATACAGCTCATTAAAATTATTGCAGTTGGGGTTAACATATGTGTTATGGTCTCATGTTCATTTACCCCNTCCTATGCAGCTGTGGTACTTAACATCATGAAAATTTGTTTGAAATATTATGTAAATACAGCAGTATCATAGGAACAGAGTATATGAGATGGTACATGTAAATGTGGTGTGACAATGACCAAAAATTCAAACATGTTCTTTTTAATGGAAGTATAGTATGCAGTCTAGATTTTGTAGATGTGCTTACCAAATTATATTACTTGATTGAATAACAACCGGGTACATGTACATACATCTGCCATTATATAGATACAATGTAGATAATTTTTTATGGTCTATCGAAGACGCTCAATACACGCAGAACAATCACATAGAATTATAAAATTTATATGATTATCATGATTATTCACACACAAAAAAGAGACAAATCACTGATTTCTTTGTATCTTTGTGTTTCTGATGTTGTCATAATGTCTTTGGACTTTTCTTTTTTGGACTGACGGTTTGGTTCTCACTTACTTCACAAGCACAGTCATCACAGTGTTCCAACCTTCATGCACTGCATATAGAAGTACATTCATGTAGTTCTCACAAGCAGATCAACAAAAAGTTAAGTAATAGGAGTGCATGTACAAACACTGCATATTTCTCGTCCTCAACTGTCAATGAAATTTGGAATAATATTCTAGCACATAGTCAACCTCATCTGACGGATGCATTTACTGGTCAGTACCGTATTATATCCTGGAGATTTTCAATAGATTTAACATTCGAAGGAAAAGGGGTGCTTTACACAATCCTTCACAATACCCCCCCCCCCCCCCNCGTTATGCTTGTTGTATTTTTCTTTGTGTTTAATAAATCAGTTACCTAAATAGAATCTGGCAAGCAGTGAATCCAATTCCAACGCTGTAATACTTTTTACTTCTCTATACTCTTTCACAGACCTCAACCAATCCGTAAATATTTTCATGTCGCTCTTTGTTTTGTAACTGGTATTCTTGTTCACGTTATTTTCTAGAAATTTGTCCGTTTCTTCAATGGTAACTGTCACAAAACGCCCATCCTCGTTCATATCGTTTGAAATACCCTCATTGCACACTGCAATTTCAGTCTGATCAAGAACCACTTCTTCCATAACATGTTCGTTATCACCCGCTAATGCTGAAGCTTATGCAAACATTTCGGACTGTTCAGACAACGATTCAAACCGCATTATGTCATGCGCCAATATATTCATCATATCTTCCCCATTCTTGGCAAATTTATCAGACATTCTTGCGGGAATATGAAATGCAACACCATTATCGGGTTTTCGTGTCTGTTTGTTGTTGTCGTCTGCGTCCATTTTGTGTCTAATTATATCCTGGAAATTACCTATAGCCTGTTTCGAAATAGAAAATATAAAAATTCCTATAGTCTGTTCCATTTAAGATAATTCGTGCCTGGGAATTTCCGAAGCGGTACCAAATTGGCCATTTTGTTTTTTTACGAAAATTACAACATTTTACCGGAAGTACATAGGGTTGTATTAAAACCTGTTTTAAAGCTGTATTAAGCTCGTTTTTCTGTATTAGGCCTGTATAAATGACCAGTTGTAGAAATGTATCAACTAGACAATTTTTACTGTATTTTAATATATTGGTTAATAATAATTTGTATCTGTTTTCAGTTAATTATTTACATAACCTGGAGATGGGATAGCGTCTCCTTGATATTTACCCCCATCCATTTCCTTCTATTCAAGTTTCAATAAAGTCAAATGATCAGCTCGCACATAGGCGGACGCCCGTACGCCCCCTTTCCATCGCCAAAGAAAAATGTGGTTGGAATTCTGTATTAAACTACCTATATACCTCTAATTATACCCCGCTTGAAAAGTGGGGGTTATATAAATAGTGATGGGGTTGTCCGTCCATCCTTCCGTCCTCCCGTCTTTCCGTCCGTCCGTTCAACCTAAGGGTACCTATCTCTTATCCGCTACTCCTCCTGAACCATTGAATAGATTTTCATGAAACTTTACCACAGTCTTTGTGACAGAATGTAGAATTGTACCTCCTATTTCAGATTTAATTGATTTATGGGGTTTCCCATAGCAAAACATTGACTTAGCCATTACTTACAAGGGGGTAGCAATCGGTTATCTGCTACTCTTCCTTAATCACTGAAAAGATTGGCATGAAACTTTAACACAGTCTTTGTTACATAATGTAGATTTGCATCTTCTATTTGATTTGATTGATTATCAAATGGGGAAGAGGGGGTTACGGGTATATATCGGTGATCTTTGCTCATAGTTTTTCTAGTTTTAACGCATCTTTACATATTATGCTTTAAAATAAATTATTTATAATATTTTCAATGAGAAAAGTAGTCAAAACATTTTTAGCATCGCTCCGCTCGGCGGTTTTCATACCATTTTATGATTTACACCCCTCTTTCGAAAATTCTGGATCCACCCCTGGCTCATATAGTTATTCTTTCCATTAATCATTATATATTATTCTTATTCTCATTTAACTTTAAAATAAGTATATTTCCAATTGAGTGTCACTTTTAAATACAAGTACATCAAACCAAAGACTGCCTTTATCAATGCAAACGTGTGACCTGTCACAATTATTCGTATACACTCTTGTAAGAATAAATACTCGACCTCTTAAAAACCAAAATTTGTCATTGATTAATATCCCATAATATGTGTTTATACTATAAATTAACACCCGATGTTGACATTATCAATAAACCGCGCGGGTGGTACTATTTTCCCTTACTTTATTTTAAAAAATCCCAGTTTTCAACCCAAAAGTGACGGATGAGTTATTTAATTTATATTGAAATAAAAAAAATCGTTGCATTCGCCATCATTTCTAGTTTTCAGCTATATCAGCTTTAAATGTGGATAATAAGAGTAACTATTTTAAATTTTAGATTGAACAAAGGTCATATCCTCGAATTAAGCTGCTTTCTACATGAAAAATCGCTAAAATTGGTGGTATTTTTCAAGTTAAAAGTGACGGATCTTTAATTAACTTTATTTTAATTTTGAAAACATCAACGGATAGCTTATACTTTGAACTTTAAGTACATATCAGCTTAAAAATTGAATATTGACAAGAATTGGCCTAATTTTACGTTAAAAAATAAACTTCCTATATAAGTCTATGTTAAATTTTGTCCATACAACTGATATCATTAATTAGTGTGCACCCCATTGAGCCGAACGAATTCTTCTACATGTGCATGAAGGAGATACTCCTTGGGTTATAAATACATTTTCGTTAATTTAGATATTGCAGGTTTTAAAATATAATCGGTTTTCTTGCCAGCAACGAAGTACTGGCAACTGGGTTATCGAATACCCTCGGGAACTAACAGTCCACCAGCAGATTCATCGGCCAAGTTGTAAAAGGAAAAACACCGAAGCTACTGTAAATTTATTTTCTGCATATGCGCATTATGACAATTTATGTCTCTTAAGTGCAGATTAAAGCAAAACATTTGGAAATCCATGTATAAAAGCTGATTGAGAACAAATAACAAATAGGATCTATAAAGGAAAGCTAAATCATCCAAGGTCAAAGCTATGCGTGAGGGAGATAATCCTTTGGTCTTAAGTAAATTTCTTGATTTAGATATATAAGATCGGTTTTCGAACCAGCACCGAAATACTGGCTACTGGGTTGGTGAATTACCCTCGGGGACTCACAGTCCACCAGCAGTTTCATTGGCCCAGTGGTAACAGAGGACAAATTTCTTAAGCTTTTTTACTATCGCCAGGAATGTCACAATAAATTATGTTAAACCAAAAAATTGTTTGTCTGTGCGCAAACTTGATAAAAATAATCCGATTTGATATTTTCCTAACAATGTTATCCTATTTTTGTTTTGCCTGCTGTAAGCAGAGCCGACATAAAGAGATTACTATCCGTTGTCTTGTGTCATCGTCGTCGTCGCCCTCCGATGTCTGTCGGTTTTTTAAAAACCCTAAGTCCAATTTAGAGGATCTGGTTTTTATACGCCCGTCTAATGACGGACGTATTATGGTATACCAATGTCCGATTGTCCGTCCGTCCGTCCGTCTGTCTGTCTGTCTGTCCGTCCGTTTCATATGTTGCGCTCTTATACGCCCGTCTAATGAGGGACGTATTATGGTATACCAATGTCCGATTGTCCGTCCGTCCGTCTGTCTGTCTGTCTGTCTGTCCGTCCGTTTCATATGTCGCGCTCTAACTTGATAACCATTTGGCCAATTCACTTCAAACTTTGCAGAGGTATTGGGTATGGTGGCAGGGCCTAATCTATAGTGCATTTAGGGGCCGAATTTCGGCCCCATTCCCAATGGACAAAAAACATAATTTTTCCCAATTTCATGATATAAAATTCCCAATTTTGTTTATGTTTAAAAACGTCGTTAAAAAGTTTCAGTTTCACGTTTTGTTTACATGAAATAGACTGGCAACTATCAGTTTTTGGTAAACCAGTCACCCGATACCACGGAAATGAAAGCTCAAGAGGAATACCGAATGCATGCTCTGGTTCCTACATTTCCTGTTTGTTTTATGCTTACTTACGTAGAGTACTGGAAACCACCCATCATATTCCATCTCATTTTATGATTTCCATGGAAAACACATGGAATTCCATGTCGATGTCATGGAAATGACATGGATTCCATCTCAGTGACATGGAAATGACATGGAACTTCTAAAAACTACATGGAATTTTTTTCCATCTGAAAATTTCCATGTTATTTTCCATGTACGAGATGGAAAAAAGTCTGGTTCATCATGGAAAGTTGATTGAACAACATGGAAAGTAGGACTTACAAAATTTTTCACATGGAAATATGATGGAAAGTAGGACTTAGAATATTTTTCACATGGAAACGACATGGAAAGGGGACTTAGAAAATATTTCACATGGAATCTGAATGGAAAGTTGGACTTAGAAAATTTATGACAAAAATATAGAATTTTCAAAACCGCTCTACTTTTCTGCTTATATGATTGCAAATGTTCTTGGAACAATTCTGAAAAGATATACATTTTTGAATTCACACAATAATGATATATATGTATTAAAAATTTGGTATTACCTTATTCAATAAGACCCTTTCACACAGGACTTTGTAGACTGAAGCTGTAGACAATAATTCAATGTGAATAAAATTGTGTTATTTTTTAATCCTCCTTATTAATTTAATGTTGCATGCCTACATGCAGCAGTCCAGACCTTGGACCATTTCCTGCAAATCATAAAGACTATGGCTCTTGGATTAGAAGCTTGAAAGTTAACTCAGATCTCATCATTTCATGACACTTAGTGTACATACATGGATAGTAGTTGTATTATTAGTGTATGCAAATGGTACAAACAAAAATTTAAAAGTTGCAAATTACTTATGCAGCTTTGATATATTCCTTTTTTACATTTGTTTATTGGAAGTAAATTAAATTTTTAGCAAAATATTGATTATTATAAATTGAACTTCTTCAGTAATATGAACAGAAAATTGCAGAATTTACCGTTCCATCATTTAGTAAAGGGAGGTAATTATACACTCCTATGATTCATGCCACAGAAAAATAAATATGTGGCAATCTTAAGGATTATTATTGTTGATTTTTTACAAAAAATCTAAAATCACATCAACACAACATCTTCTGTGATTGATGCACTAAATGCTTGACTCTAAAGACAGGTGTGTAGATCTATTTACAGAGTGAACTTCAACATCGTACTGTGGACAGTCGTTTCACGCTGGGACTAATATTAACTAATATTAGTCCCAGTTTCACGTGAAAAGAAAAACTTGCCCAGTACACCCCAGTGATTAGTTTTCTGTCTGGTTTAATCAAAATCTGTTTAAAAAAATAACAGAATACAAGGGAAGTACAACATCCACCCAAAATTCATGAAGACTAAGTTGGCAAAACCACGAGGATCTGAGCTATAAAAACGATCTAGTTATTCTAGTTTCTGGATTCTAACTGTTTTTAAATGATTTTACAGTGATATCCCTTGTATGTACAACTCAGGTGACTGCTATTTACCAATTTTATCGATCATCAATGCTAGATGGAATAGCTAAGGTTTATTTTCCATGTCGTTTTCCATCTCTCAATACAAATGGAAAATAAGTGACGTCATTGGCGTCAACGAAAATGGCTGCCTGGATGATGAACAAGATATAAACTCCAGTGAATGCCACTTTTTCGACAACATAACAGTTAGATTTGTCTTTTTGTGATGGAACATCGAAACAAAGTACTACTGGACGTTTGCAAGGCCACATTGCAGGTAAATTTAAATAATTATCATGTCAAAAATTTTACACATTGCAAAACAATCCACTAGAACCTCCCTTTTTGGAAGGCTGGATTCCCCAGTACAACTCCTCCTAGATCACATGGTGAAATTCACTGACAATTTCAAATTTTGTTCAGTGGATATTGCCATATTTTGTGCGCTCACTTAGTAATATTTATACTATCGTCAAACATCCTATTTTCGACCCACTTAAGTATTCGACCTTAATCATTCGACGAATGATCGAATAACGCAGTAATTCACGAATGCACGCAGCGCATGAGTGAATTACTACGTTTTCGATCATGAGTTGAATATTTTTGATAATCAGAATATAGGATTAGTTATTGTTTTTATTATATAGATCTTATTCTGTAAATTTTGGTGGTTTATTTTAAGATTCATTGCATGAACTACGTTTTCAATATTAATCCGCTGAGACGTTCACTTAACAACGACGATGACAACGCGTCTATTGCAACGTCACTTCCTAGAGTGAAATTATGGAAAATAATTTCACAGTTAATTATCACTTTTATTTCACTGAGAAATTTCAATCTTTCACCGCAATCTATATAATAATTGATTTTAGCTATGCGACTTCTCTTTTTAATTTCTGGAATCAATGGGGGAGCAGAGGTATATAATTAGTAAGCTTTGCACACTTTTTCTATCGTTTTTATCTAAATTCTGCATGAAATTAAAAAAAAATCCAGAAAAGTATGGGGTTCCAACCCTTGGATCAGCCAATGAGTTGCTGAAACAAGGAATGTACTCAAAAGACGGACAGAATAACAAACAGAAACCATATGATCACTATACAATGTATATTGCCCCGGTAAAGAAGAGACAATCATATAGTCAAATCTAGTTTTTTTGTTTGCCTCTAGGGAATGTCGAGAACATAACAACAAGTGATTTGGCGTCAGCATCAACATTTGGTTTACCCATATGTTTAAACTTTTTTTGAACTTCAATAAATTTCCTAAATCTAACTCAATGTCAATTAAATTTGGACAAATTATTCAATGCAACTTCAGTATTGAATCCCAACTTTATTTTTGAAAAAAAAACAATTTTCTGTATTTTGCCATTAGTTGGACTTGTAGCTTTTTTGTACTATATCTCAGCACCTACATGCCAAATATGATGGTTTGTAAGTGGTTACAACTTCAGTAGTAAACCAATATCCATACCAGAATGAAGTCACCTTGACCTATATTTTCCACATCAATGAATTTGGCTAAATTTTCTTTTTTTTGGTCCATATTTTGTTACCAATGCTTAAACAAATTGGAACTTTGGAAATTTAATTCAATGTAGAATAGGTGATTTTCCAATTACCGACTTTGGTTCCGTTCTTTAAAATTTTGACTTAATCAACGTCACGTGACACCGGACAGGTTGTCACATTTACCGAAGAAACCCTTATAAATCAGCATTCTGGTATATGAAATCTATTGGGATATAAAGCAAATCAAACAGGCACATAAAAGGTCATATTATTTTGATAAAGTTCACCAAAGTCGAAGTTTGGAATCCTTACAGGTCAAGAGAAAATAATTTTTACATTTTGGTTAGTTTACGTTGGAAACTAACCGTGTTTGTCCGGTCTAGAGTTGCTTCCCTTTGTCCAAGTTTGTAAAGCGCGAGGTCAAATTCGGGAATTCCGTTTGAATAGGTGATTTGCCAATTACCGACTTTGGTTCCGTTCTTTAAAATATTTACTCAATCAACGTCACATGACACCGGACAGGTTGTAACATTTACCGAAGAAACCCTTATAAATCAGCATTCTGGCTCATGAAATCTATTGGGATATAAAACAAAACAAACATGCACATAAAAGGATATATTATATTGATAAATCTCACCAAAGATGAAGCTTGGATTCCGTGCAGGTCAAGAGAAAATAATTTTTACATTTTGGTTAGTTTACATTGGAAACTACCCGTGTTGTCCGGTCTAGAGTTGCTTCCCTTTGCCCAAGTTTGTAAATCGCGAGGTCAAATTCGGGAATTCCGCTTGAATTGGCAAATGGTCTATTGGCAAATGGTCTATTGTTGCATATAGTAGTCTTTAGATAAGAAATAAGCTTTCAGAATTTATTCTGGTACCAACTTTGGTTAATTTCCTGAAAACGTCCAAGACTCACTAGTTTTGAAATTTTTTAATTAATACAGTACAGCCAGAGACTTACCCTGATGAATCACTGTGATAGACGTATCACTCTGCTTAGTGAAATGTGTATATCTTATTTCCTGTTTGATCTATTTACATGATTTCTTTTGCATTTTGAGTGATGCAGTCTACCACTTCACATGCAAAAGAAATTATGTGGATAGCTCAATCAGGAAAAAAGATATAGTCATATGAAAATTTAGAGTGGTATGTCTATCACAGTGATTTATCATGGTAAGTCTCTGGCTGTACTGTACAATCAAATTTTCTTGTACTTGCAAACATATTCTATAGACTGAAAATTAAAAAAAATATGATTTTTAACCCCTCACCCCCCCTTTTGCAAACAAAGTTTTGGGGGTATACAGGAATAACCCTGTCTGTCCATCTGTCCATGTACTTTGACAGTGCATGTTCTCCTAAATGACTGCTTGGATTTTGGTGAACATTGCACAGTTGTAGAACACCATCTGAAGAAGTGCATGAAGAAATATGGTTGCTGTCTGAAATTTTGAAGGAGAGTAGATTCGACTTTGAATATTTTCTGGCAAAAGGGGGGGGGGAGAACCTTGTTAGCACATGTTCTCCTAAATGGCACCTTGGATTTTGATGAAATTTTTGCACACATGTAGTACACCTATTGAAGATATGAATGAAGTAAAATCGTTGCTGTCCAAAATTTTGAAAGGGAGATAATTCGTCATTGAATATTTTGTTGAAAAAAGGGCAGGTATATTATTGTGTCCATACTTGTATTGTGTCCACATTTGTACTGTGTCCACAATTGTCATTTTACACTTTGATTTACACCTGCAATATTGATTCAGGATTCAATTAGTGGGGTATACCTGGCTGCCATTCGACGACAGTTCTAGTTAGCTTAGCTTTCATAATCTTTGAAATAAATTACAGTTGTTGACAAAAAATGTTTTTTAGCCTCATATTTTGTTATGAAAATTGAAGGAAATATATATTTTTTTTGTATAGGTATATAGAATCAGGTTGCACAACAATGACAAATGAATAAAAAGTTAATACTACAAAAAGAGAAGTTGAAGGCACAAAGGATTTGTCATCTATGAACATATGTCAAAAACTCAACTTTAAAAAAGAAGAGACAGGGTGCAGAGTTGAAAAAAGACCCAACTTAGCAGAAAAGATACTAAAAGAGGTAAAAATCCTTAATTCTTACAGACAATTTCATTTTTTGCCATGCCATTTATGAATGTTACAAAAAGCCAACAAAAATAAATTTTCGGAAGTTGTTATTAGTGTTAAACATTGGAGTCTCTTACATATGTATCTGCTTCTGTCACCAGCCTGCAGAAAATGCATAACAGAAATTATTTCACCCGCACTCTATGAATAAAGTATACATAATATTGGAATATGGGATTAGTATAATCATAAAAATATTGAATCAAGATAGGAGGCAAAGGTTTTCGTCCTGTCCGTCTCAGTGCATTCGAAACTTACTATCGCTATATTTTTTGAAGAATGTAAGAAAGACTTTTCATACTTGGCAAGCTGTATAGGTCTAATCAAGTCAGAGGAACATAAATATGCAAAAAAAACCCACATTAGGCCAGTTCATAGGTCAAGTTCACAGAGGTCAGAACTTGCCCTTGAAATAAAGGAGCTGCTGGGGGATATACGTTTCACAAACACATTTTGTTTCAAATAGCTGCCAAATAACTGTAAGAAGTCAACAGTATAACCACAATACCTTAAAAAATTAAAAGCATCACTGTAGAAAGTCTTCATATGAAGCAACAAAATACAGAAACTGCTGTAAATTTTAGTTCTGCAGATAGCCATTTTGACAATTTATGTCCCTTCAGTGCAAATAAAGTTAATGCAGTTGGAAAACATATAATGAAAACTACACAAATGCATATCAATCAGACAATTTACATAATTATGTTTTTTTTTTTATTTTCACAGATGTCATTAAAACTAAATGGTCAGCTGTAGATGACGTGGGGATCAACAATGTTTTAAATGACTCAAAACCATGCAGAATCAATAAAATACAATAAAGATGATATTTTAAATCTATTGAATCATTGAATATTTCTATATCATGGATGGATTTCGGCGAAAAAACAAAACTATTGTGGATAGGAAAAATGCCGCCAAAAGCCAAAACCAACTGGTATACCTTAAATGTCAGACGACTCCTTAGATGAGATCTTTTTTTCTTATTTTCCATGTAGTTACGCAGTTATGATTTTCATGGAAAATTAAGATGGATTCCATGTTAGTTTTCCATCTGACATGGAATTCCGTGTAAGTTTCCATCTGAGATGGAAATCCATGTCAGCTTTCCATGGAATTTGCTAATTTGCATTTCCATGGAAATTGACACGGAATTCCATCTCAGATGGACATGGAATTCCATGTGAGATGGAAACTGAGATGGAATTCCATGTCAGTTTTACATGGAATCTGCTAATTTGCATTTCCATGGAGTATTGGAACATGGAATTCCATGTCGAGATGGAAAAAAAATAATTTCCATGTAGGTACTTTCCATGACACTCTATTTTCCATGGAATTTTTTTTTAAACTTTCACATGGAATTCCATGTTCCAATACTCCATGGAAATGCAAATTAGCAGTTTCCATGTAATTTCCATGGAAAATCTAGAGATGGGCAGATTGTTTATTCATCGAGGTCGTGTCATAGCACAAATTGAAGTAGAAATTGCTAAAATCGGCACCCAATGGATTCATAACTTTATCAAGGCACAAAAATTTAAGCAATAAAAGCTGTTATAGTAATTTTTACTGATAAAGTGAGTGAAACGACTCACTGCGTACGTTAAACTCAATCAGTCTTCAATGTGTGAGGTTGTATCTTTCAACTTCCAGTCGAAAATCGATAAAATTTTGATTCCTCTGATCAGAGTTTGTTTTTTTTTTTATTAACTGGTACCGTTAGTAAAACCCCGTTGTGTGAAGCCAGTGAAGGGACACTACTAGAATTGAAAGTTTTGCACTTGAACTAAGCTTGATAATGGTATTTCTCTATTCAAACATGATAACTTGGAATAATTTTTGCAGTAAAGAAAGAAAGTAAAAGAAAGCACACATTATACAAATCAACTGTTGAACTGACTACTTTTTTCCCAATTTTGAACAAATCGCGTGAATTTTCCCAATTTTAAAGGTACAGGACCCTTGGCACAAAAGGTGGGATTAACCCCTGGGTGGCCTCACGATCTGTATACTTTTTCAGGAAAATCCAATTTTTCTTGTAGGAGTTATGGGAATTTATTCGTCAATTTTAAGGCATTTTTTACATGTCGCACTCTAACTCATCAACCCTGTGGTCGATTCACTTCAAACTTTGTAGAGGTATTGGGTATGATGGCCTCACGATCTGGATTCTTTTTCGGGAAAATTCAATTTTTCTTGTAGGAGTTATTGGACTTTATTCATCAAATTTAACGAAATTTTTTACATGTCGCGCTCTAAGTTGACAACCCTTTGGTCGATTCACTTCAAACTTTGTAGAGGTATTGGGTATGATGAACTCACGATCTGTATACTTTTTCATGAAAATTCGATTTTTCTTGTAGCAGTTATGGGACTTTATTCGTCAATTTTAAGGCAATTTTTTACATGTCACGCTCTAACTCAACAACCCTTTGGTCAATTCACTTCAAACTTTGTAGAGGTATTGGGTATGATGGACTCATGATACTAGTATGTATACTTTTTCGAAAAAATTCGATTTTTCTTGTATGAGTTATGGGACTTTAATTGTCAATTTTAAGGCAATTTTTTACATGTTGCGCTCAAACTTGACAACTCTTTGACCAATTCACTTCAAACTTTGCAAAGATATTGGGTATGATGGCTTATGATCTGTATACTTTTTAGTGAAATTTCGATTTTCTTGCAAGAGTTATGAGACTTTATTTTTCATATTTAAGGCAATTTTATAAATAATGCTATTTGGCAGTTATAGGTGTATTCTAAATTGAGAACCACATTCTTTAATCACTTAAAGTTGAAGGGGTGACGACGGGCGTATCATGCGACTTGGCGCAGCTGTTTATTTCTATCTGCAACTCCTTTTAAACCACAGGTCAAATTTCTAAAAACTTGCAGCTTATATTGTTCACCTGGTGCATAAAGTTGTTATTATAGATTTTAGAGACTCTCAGAGCCAACATAGCTCATTTGTTAATTTGGTTTGTTGATTTGCAACTCGGTAAAAAACACTTTCAGTACATGTTGTATTTCAAATCTGATTTTGCACATTATACATAAAATATTGATTTTACAGATTGAAAAGGTTCAGTGAGCCAACAAAGCTCTATTCAAAATTCAGTTTGTTAATCTGTTACTCTTAATTTGTTTATTCAATTCTTTAATCTGCAATTTCTTCGAAATTATAAGTGTTTTATCCTCGTTCTTTTCAAACCTATTGCCTCGGTATAAATATTATCCTATCAATAGCAAGTTTTGACCCGCACACTGTAGTGCCAACACTATTATCACGTCAAAAAAAAACTATTTTTTAGAGATATTTCTATTTTACAATGATATATCTTTTTCTACATTTGTATACAGAGCGAACGTCGAAGGAATACTTGAATTATAACACATTGTCATTTTCTTTATTTGCTCGTTATTAAAACAACTACATTTATTACATTCTTAAAACAAATGTAGTAGAATACCGAAGAAACAAAGGAGTCATATTTAAAAAAAAATAAAGTACAAAAGCAAGGCGAAGAGGAGGAAACAGAAAACAACTTTAGACGTTAGACAGCTGCAAAACACACATAAAAACATAACATTCAAAACCAATGCACTCAAAGTGTGAACTCCCAAGAAACTAGGAGTGATATCAGAGAACAGCGCCACATTGCTGCAGCTGTGTCTGGTATCTTTCGGTCATGGACACAAATGTACCATCAATAAATATAAAATATTGGGCAAAATCATTTTTATGAATTTGTTTTATATCAAGTGTGGAAAAATTTCGATTTTTTCTTTATCCATACACATATTTATATTAGCTCAGTTAGTTTGTTCTATTTAAAGAAGATATTATTTAACACTGATGAAAAGTCCTCTTACGTAACAAAAATACACAAGCTTTAAGATATTTTTACTTTTTTGCATTATAGAGCAACCACTTCAAAATAAAGGTACCTACCATCTAGATTCATTTATATATAGTGGATATATTCATGATAAATAAAAACAAATTAACAACAATGGCAAGAAAAAATATAAAATATAATTTCTATCATGTATAATTTCAGGATCACCGACATCTCAAGATTTTGACGTGACACTTATGATTTGCCTAATTAGAAATCTAACTGGGATTGCAGCTCCATTGAATGGTTTTGACAAGTTGCCACTGACATCAGAGACTTCAGTAGGGGCTGACATTGCAAGAATAAAGTATTTCCGTAACATGTTAGCCCATGCTGATAACAATAAAATACCAACTCCAGACTTCAATGTATGGTGGAAAGATTTGTCTGATGTAAGTATACATTCATATCTGACTTGACTTAAAAGAATTATATATGTACTTTTGGTTTTCCCTGGGTAAACAAAAGTTAATGAATAAAACGAATGCTGAAGCAAGAATGATGGAAGGGTGAAATCTATAATTCAAAATCCAAAATCACGGGCAGTTAATATCCAACACGATTTTAGACGGCATGGTAAAGACAAATTAATAAACAAAAATTAACAAAAACTCTACAAAAAAAAGGCACTAACAGTGTGACCCCAACAAAAACTGAGGTATCATCAGGTGCTCCGGAAGTATAAACATGATCTGCTCCATGCCATGGCGTGAAACATTATTTTCGCTCGGTTGACAAAATCGCTGTTATTGTTTTGGTACAAAGTTTTACTTGGGCAAATACTTATGACAAGATATTTTATGATAAGTTTGATTTTCAATGACAATTATTTTTTTATTTTTAATATTCTAAATCCTGTTCTTTTTCACCTTCAAAACCACGCTGCTTCGTGGTAAGCTAAAATCGCGAATCATCGGTAGTATTCAAAAGGTCTTTGTTAAAAACTAAAAATAAAAACTAAAATATATGATAAAGGGGATGATTTTGATTTCACTATTACTAATTTCCCTTTTCTTGACGGCGACATACCTCTAGCTCCATCGTACGGAGTGTATATTTCTCAACTGGTACGATTCGAACTAAAAAAACAGCTAAAATATCCAAAACGGGTTGAAAGGAAAGTGTGACAATTTTTTTCCCGTTTTGGATATTTTAGCAGTTTTTAGTTGTATATTTTGTTTAATTTTACCTTTTAATTGTGGCCTACCTTACAATTTTTACTTTGTTAATTTACATTAATTTGTGGCCATTGCACAACATATATTTTTATATTTATCAACAGCAAGAATTGTGATCCCCTACTCGCAGATTTGTTCTTATAGCCCTTTTCAAAAAGTTTTGTTATCTTTTCCTGGATTTGAACTCTCCCATCAAATGGAAGTACAAACACTCTTCGCTTGTACGGTTGGCTAAGAATACACAACTGTGAATATGTTTTAATTGTAACAAAAATAGTGCAGTGTCACAGTAAACATTAGTAAACAATGACATTGCAATCTAAATATGAACAGTTTTATGAACTGTGTTCAGGATAAATAACACTTGCCACGTTGGGTTGATCACCGGAACTGTTTATTTGTATTTAAATGCCGAAACCGAAGGGCGAACCAAATGATTTTTTTTGAAAAGGCCTATACTCCTTCGAGGCTGAATTTCTATAGGGACTCTTAAAAAGAAAACAACACAAACCACAAAGCCTATATCCTTTTTTGACTTAGATATCAAATTTTACAAAAATTGCCATTCCAGTACTAAAATTGACGGCAAAAGGGATGACTTTAATTTCAAAATTATCAATTTCCCTAAAACGGACAGTAATATTCCAACTTCGCCTGCCTACGAAGTGTATGTTTCATAGTTGATTCTATACGTGAGAGCCAGCACCAATTATGCAGACTTTGTCATTAGTTATAGTTATCTTCGTGACCGCCTTATTAAACTAGGCTTCACAAAATTCCGTCTCATACAATATTTAAAAAGTTTTTAAATAGATATCAATCCCTTTTGAAAAAAATTGAAGTTTTTGTTCGAGCTGTTTCCTTTTTTTTAGTAGTAGTACTGAGATAAACATTTCGTTTCACTGTCTACGATTTTCAACAGAAATTACTGTTGAGTTGATACCGGACACTATCGAAGGGTAGGTCTGGCAGGTCCCAAGTATCTTTGGAATGTCTTTAGTGCTCTAAGATAAAACAGGACTTCAATTCTCACTTTCAAAGCATAAGAATTTTAATTAATTGAAATGATGAACCCTGAAAGGACCCAGAGAATTGAAACCAACCTTTTCTGAAAAAGTCTTGTTTTCCTTTGAAAAGAATATTTTTCCGACTGTAGTTAGAGGCCATAATTTAACAAAGGACCATATAGTAGAAAAACGTATGGAGAAGTCAGGGTAATCAATTGGTGGTAATAAAAGTTTGTGATTTAAGAGATGACCATACTGTATTTTAGGATCTGAGGGGTAAATCTTAGATTTACCCCTGAAGATCCTACAATACAGTTTGCTTTTCTCTATTCTAATGCAAATCCGCAAAAAAGGCTTTTCAAATTTCGATTTCGATTTTCAAATTACGGGAAGTTTGGCATGCATCTGCGTCATTACGTTGCTATTGGTTCCGACGGTAAATCGTGGACTTTACACCCTCAAAATTCTGACGTCATCCAATCAAAATTAGCGTTACAAACATAAGTGCATTAGCATTTATGTTCATACCTCATTTAGGATGACCAAAGCAGTGAGTTTTATATATGACAACTTCCATACAAGACCACATAAAAAGTTCACTTTTGACTTGTTAAGTTGTTATTTCTGTTTATTTTTGTCGGTAATTAGGTTCAGTAGGATCATTTATATCATTCATGTCTTTGGACTTCGAGTTTTGTAGTCATCGCTTCCCTTGTTCCTTCGGTATTCTACTGCCGTTGTTTTATACTATTTGGAATGATTTTTTTAACAGGGGCATATATAGAATTACGATTTTTTTGTCTTTTAAAAATGTTGCTAATGTCACCAATTTTTTGACGGACATTTGACGGACAATGTGACATTAGGAACAAGAAAAATAGCATATCTTGCTTAATTCCTGAAATGTTAGAATACAAAATTGATTTAATGTTCTTTAATTGACATTTATTATTTCTAAAATTATCAAAGTCATTCGTTTTGAATTAAATTAAAGTAATTATTGCAGAAAACATTGTGTCTAACGTCACCCTTTGACGGAACATTTTGTGTCTAATGTCACCATTTGACGGAATGTATCGTGTCTAATAACAGCTTTTGACGGAACATATTGTGTCTAATGTCACACACTGACGGAACACATTACGAAAGGTTAATTTAAAGTTTTGTTATTAAATGTAATTATTTCCCAGGTCAAGCAAGTCATCTATTATAAAGTATTTTAACAGTATTATTTCAGAAAACATTGTATCTAAATAGATCACACTTGAAAATAACATTGTGTCTAATGTCACCAGCTGACGGATCATATCGTGTCTAATGTCATCTATTGACGGAAATAGTTGTGTCAAATGTAACCAATGTTGTGCTGGCTGTGCCAACAGCAGCATGAAAATCAAATGCATGGGTGTTCCACAGATCACATGTGTCGCCTGCACTATAAATATTAAAGAATTCCTGTGTTTGAAATAGAATTACGAAGTCCATGTTGCACATCTACATACATTATATACTGAAGCGTGCATTCCTCATAGTTTGATAGAAAAATACAGAGCTGTACCAGAGTTGAGGATAGGGAGGCATACTATAAGACTCGATAACCTACAGAGCAAGTTCAATGATCATTTGGAATTCTGGAATCAAATGAAAAGAAAGGAAAACGAAATACATGATGCACATCTGCAATATACATTAAAATATTCCTGCAAATTTGATTGAACAATATTAATTTGTTTAGGAGGAGTTGTGGAAATAGAGACATATCCTAAACTCAAATAAACTAAAATGACATAAGTCCAAAAATGTGTAGAATCTGAAAAAAGG
>MJUU01047207.1:0-22223 GCA_002080025.1 Modiolus philippinarum | reverse complement strand
AATGTTGTTGCTAACTCTGATGGGTGCAATATGTGGAGCAGATCATACTTGCCTTCACGGCTTATCTGATGATTCTCCTGATATTTGATGGTTTCCCTCTTGTTTTGGCATTTAAATGCTATTTCTGTATTTATTTAATACAACGTATGTGTTATCCATATATTGCCAGTCCATTTGGGTTGTTTCTTCTGATTTATGACATTCTTTTTTTCAAATACTCTGACAGTAGTACCTGAAAAATATTTGGCATCGATTGTTTTCTCCATTAGAATTGAATGAGGGGGAGGGGTGACACAGCTTGTCTGTTCTCCCATTTCCCACATTTTTTCCACTTTTCCTACCTTTTTTGGGCCTCGTTTCCCAATTCGAAAACCCTTTCTAGTTTTTTCCCATCTCACACTTGTTGATTTCCCCCCATTTTCCTAATTTTCCCAGTTCCCTTATTTTTACTCATTTCCCTAAGGCGTGGCACCCCTCTTTAAAAACCGAAGTTTTCACATTCGAGTTGGAAGTAATGGACTGTTTTTCGTTACTTTTACCTGTCTAAAATTCCATTAAAAACAATAATTCTTGTTACATTTTTTCAGAAGTAGTTTCTTTATGCAACGTCCCCAACAATAAGTCCGTAAAATGTCACGATTGAAACATGAAGTCCGTCAACTTGTGACGATAGAGACACAAAAGCCCAGAAAACGTATCAAACCTGGTTACAAATGGTAAAAAGCCTGACCAATTGGCATAAATTGACATCCCTGACATCAAAATCCAGTTTGATTGTATAAAAGTTGATAAAAACAATAAAACCGCCGACTCGTGTTTCAATCTTTTTTGATGCAAACGTTCCTGATCCGCGAAAATGTTTGACAGACAGCATTTGAATCATTTTTTCACCGTTCTACCTAGGCCTAGTTCGATCATCAACCATAGTTTAGTTTAGTCAGTGTTAGTGCGCATGTCTGGTCACCTGAATGATCGAACTCATTTTAGTAACAGTAGATTAGTTAATATGGCGGCGTTTTTAATCAAAATGTGCATTTTGGAAATGTACGAGGACGATTATCATCGTTTGTTTGTCATCCGATCACTTAATGCCACAAGATTAATAGATATAACAAAATTACCAACCTTTGGCACAGCATTTCTTCCGGGAAGAGATGCTATGCCAAAGGTTGGTATTTATTTGACAGTAAACTTGAAAAAAGTTTAAGACCTTTTGTTTAAAAAAAATGTTGTGAAAACTAAAAATGATAACTTGTAACGATAAAATTATAATTGTAATTGGCATTGCCTTCGATCGTGCTCTTGCAATCACAAAGCTCTGCATGCTACGAGAAATTTACTCAATGATTGTTATGTTCAAAATTAACTTGTTCAAAACAAAAACAGGCTCTAGTCACTACAAAATATGTATAAAGCTACCTTGATAACATTACTACTAATACCTAATCTTTAATTCCGCTGTAAATGTTTTTTTCCCTTTTATCAAAAACGACAATTGAACAAACTTAACTCATGCCGCCATATTGGAACCAGAGAAACCCACGCTTCAAAATGGTTGAACCATAGACGTCACTCTAGTCGAACCAGTGACAATTCGATCATGCTTTAGTTCGACCACGGATACCGTGGTTGGTGATCGAACTAGGCCGGCCCTAGTCTGTCGACAAGCCTGCCATATTGAAGTAATAAAGCGCATCTTCGACTTGGAATATTTGTCGCCAAAAGGCTTTAATCGGCACGAAATAATAAAAACATTGACGGGCGGATGTGTATAACGTCACAGGGACATTTTGACGGAATTCACGTTCTCAACATTTCAAAGACGATGTTTAGCAGTTTTGTTGGTAAAAATTACCGTGTGTCATACGAATTAGATATTTTACATATTACGTTTTTGAAGGATATTATTCAAATTTGATTTGAAATAACAATATGGCTCCAACACAAGGTGATCCAAACGTGACAAAATCTGACGGACATAATTTTGCATTCGCACCATTACCTGTTTTTTAATCTTTTCAATTTATTCCTGCTGTCCACAAAGTTATTTTGCTGTGTTTACATAAGCCTTTGACCTACTAAAACAAGGTATACCTTGATTGGGTACAATCAATTAATAACTTGTGTTTAACGTCGTTTTCGAGATCCTTTCATTCCCGGAATGACGTAACATCTTTTATGACGTTCCCGGCATTTTCAGGTTCACATACATTTCCGGTTTATTGCATTTCCAACACACACTTTGTAAATTTGTCTAAGAAATGCTATCTAACTTGTAAATTAAGGGAATTTTACTTTCCCTGTGAAGATGAGTATTTGTTTTAAATGACGTGATTTTTATTTGAACATTTTTTAAGACATTTGTTCCAGTAAAATCGACGCAAATGAGACGAAATTTAAGTTCACTTCCAAACATAAAAAAAATTTGTGTTATTCTGCAGACAGACAGTGCAGTCGTGTTACCGCGGTTCTTAACTTCAAGCTTCGCAATAATTTAACCACTGTTTACAACATTCTGTAAGTGGAACTTGTCAAATAAGATATTGCTATTTACAGCAAGTACGAAGCGGAAGACGTCAAGCACCGCAACGTCACTATTATCACGTGACAAAGTGCTAAGATAAGTATGTTATCCCGTAGTAGATCTGTATCTCGAAAACGCCGTAATAAAATTCCGTCAATTCTGACAAACATTTTTATTTTTTGCTTTAATAATTCATTTTAATCATTAAGGAAACATTCTATGTGATTTTTATGATATAAGTTCACAACATAATCTAAAATCCATATGGTTTTATTTTTTATTTCTATAAGAAATTCAAGGGTAAAAAAAATTGACTGACAAAGTCACATTAGCAACATACATTCATGGAAGTTGTCATATGACCCTACGTTGAAGGCATTCAGTTTTAATCAAACAACTGCCTCAGACGAATGAAGGAATAAAAGACATGTTTATTGCTAATTTAATGTTCAGAGACTTGAGGAAAGTGAAAGGAAAAATAAAGAAGACAGACATGAGACACACAAAAAAAAACAGAAATAGAGATATTATTTAAATCTAAAGCATTTCCATTGTGAACTCTTACTAAAACCAAGAATGACATCGCAAGCTGTTTTATGAGAAACCATGTTCTCAATCGTTCGCAATAAGTCATTTAAGGATATAATCATAACTAGTAATCTCAAATCCGTAACTGCCTGAAATCAATCTGAAAAATCCAATTTTACTTTTGGATAGAGACACTGCATATCATCCAATGGTGTCTTGACAACTCTGTTCGGTACTTTGTTATTACCCAATTTACCAAATTTGATCATAATAGGTTATTAGAAAGGAAGAAAGAATTTCTCTGAATCCACTTGAACAATTTCTACCAAATAAGAAAAAAAATCTAAGCAGTTCCCTTAAAAGTTTGTAGTACTTCGTCTAAAATGTCCATTAACCGAAAGCACAATTTGATATGCATAGGCAAGCAAATGCAAGCAAAAGAGAAAAGAAGAAAGTCCAAACACATGGCAATTCATATTTAACACAAATTGAAAAATCGTAGAAAGACAAAACAAATGAGGAAAATGAAAAAGAATGCCAATAAACTAATGCATAAGCAGTGTGAACCCTTGCAAAAAGGTTAATGACGATCTGTTATACATTTTCAGCTACATTCCCGTCTTCCCGGAATTGACTTCCGATTTTGACATTTTCCTAGATTGACTCACTTACAGTGTGACGGGGGGGTTGGTCTAAAAACAGGACGGGAAAACAGGACGAACATTTTGGGTTCATTTTTGGTCATAACTTTCTTGTTCCTAGAGATATTTTAAAAACTAGTAACTAGTAATATATCCTGTTGCCGCAGTCTGGAGTCTGTTTCTTGAGTTATTTTGTATTTGTGATGAGTAATTATCTTGCCAAGGATTTGTATAGAAATCCTTGATCATACTATACACTATTGATATCTACATAAACTTAATTATTTTGAAATAAATGTAAAAAGTTTAAAATATCATTTCCAAAGACAAGGAAGATAATTTACACCGTTTTGATAAAATAAAAACGTACAAAATTGTTTGGGTTAAACATCACTGCGTTGAATACAAGACAGTCCAAAAATATATGCATCACCGAGCATTTATCCTACAGTTATTACTTTGATTCCTTTGAATTAAAACTGAAATATAAATTAAAATATTTTAAAATATTACTATCTTGCATTATTTTATTGTGTATTATAACCACCGGGTACAACCACACATATGGGGTGTCGGCTCTGTGTGGTAAGGGGTGTCGGTTTTTTGTGATGAAATGAGGGTAAATTGAAGGTAAGATCAAGATTTGTTACAAAAGTAGACCTTAAAGATTTAACAAATGTATCTAACGGAGTACCCCAATCATCAAGGAATGCGTAACACCTAAACACTATACGCTATACCGTATAGTTTCCACAAACACTCTTCCTCACTTTTTGTGGTACAGGTCATGGCAACTTTTCAGGCTTGTCATTCTCCTATAAAGCACTGTTGAGATGTATAGTGTATTCTGTTTGACTTGTATGACACCAGTAGGTGTTTAATGTAAGTATTAATCATCTGGGTTCAAATATAACGTAGGCATAGGTCGAAATGCATCAAATTGTGTATGTGTCTCATGGGGTGTTGGTATCGGTGAAGTACGGGGTGTTGGCTTATATGTAAAAAGACATTTATTTTCATTATTTCTTCTTATAAACACATTTTTAACTGTAGCAAACAGATCTGATAATGCCCACTTTGATACCAGAAACATTCTTTTGTTTAGCCATGCTGCTTCAAGGTGTCCATATATATATATATATTGCAATTCAAACACAAGTTCCTATATGTAGAAGCTTTCATAATGCCAAGTTTTCCTACAAATGACTTGATGAGTGCCCTATGATTGTCTATATGTTGCAATTGTCCACGGACTAGCACTAGACACTAGTACTTTGTCAGGTGACAGTGATTGTAAGAGCACCTTGCTAGTTAAATTTATGTTTGTTGACGATCCCGCATCCGTGACCAGAAAAGGCATGGATGCAGCATTGTTCGATATATAGCAAGGAATTCCGCTCAAACTAGTCATAGGGGCCATCTTGAACTTACTATAAGGTATAAGCACCGCTCATTGTTGAAGGCCTCATGGTGACTTCGAGGTGAAGAACAACAATGAAAGCGTTCCTTTGCTTGGTTTTATCATTTATTTGTAGGGACTTTGTCTCATGTGCATTTACTCCATTATTGTGTAAATTATAGTCTATCTTCTAATAGGATCATGGTCATTTTTCAATACCATTTTTTCAATCAGTTCTTCAAATTCCTAGCTCTTTCTAAGGGGAAAAGTGCTTAGTAAGTCAGTTCTTTTCTTGTATGGCATAAAACTTTTCTTAGGATAGGGAAATTCTTAATCTTACTTTTGAAAATATTCTCAATTAAGTATAATTATATTGATATGAACACAAATATTAACTTATCATATCATTTCTGGAACATTTTTATATTTTCATTTGAATTTTTATCATTATGATCATTTTTTGGGAGGAAAATGTGAAACTACTAATTTTTAAGGGAAATAATTACATCACAATTATGATTTCGCTTGGTCATTAATTAATTTTTCCATTTTTACCAAAAAATAATGAAGATAAGAAACTATTTTATGAAAATATACAAAAGGTCCAAACATTTATTGGAAAATATAGAATAGACTTTAAAACTCACAATTTGGCATTTTCAACCTTTTGTTTTCAATTCTTGAAAGATGATAAAAACTATTTAATTTCAAATACCCCACGCAATCTGTATTCACAAACCTAATATTCCCTGTTGAAAGAATCAACTTGCAAAATTGTCACACCAATATTACAGTTTGACTACATCAATTGAAGAGTAAAACTGTAAGATTGGTTCGGCAATCTTTTACTTCTTTCTTTCCAATTGTGTCACCAACTTGGAGAATTGTTTCCATCTGTAGTTCAAACAGATACCGGTAGGAGGAAATTAAGAATGACCAAGGTCATCATGGTCAAGTGAGTTTTCCTGTAATTATCTATTTGACTGTTTGTCAGGGTGATAATTATGAAAGGCGACCGACCAAAAAAAAAAAATAGAAATCTAGTCAGCTAAGCCATTGCGAATAGAAATGCGCTTATACAGAAGAATAAATAAAGAAATTTAAACTCTTTTTACATATAAGCCAACACCCCGTACTTCATCGATACCGACACCCCGCGAGACACATACACAATTTGATGCATTTCGACCTATGCCTACGTTATATTTGAATCCAGATGATTAATACTTACATTAAACACCTACTGGTGTCATACAAGTCAAACAGAATACACTATACATCTCAACAGTGCTTTATAAGAGAATGACAAGCCTAAAAAGTTGCCGTGACCTGTAACACAAAAAGTGAGGAAGAGTGTTTGTGGAAACTGTACGGTATAGCGTATTGTGTTTAGGTGTTACGCATTCCTTGATGATTGAGGTACTCCGTTAGATACATTTGTTAAATCTATAAGGTCTACTTTTGTAACAAATCATGATCTTACCTTCAATTTACCCTCATTTCATCACATAAAACTGACACCCCTTACCACACAGAGCCGACACCCCATATGTGTGGTTGTACCCGGTGATAACAGTTTTTGGGTTCTTTTGGGCAGTTAATGGGTATTTTTGGGTAGTTTTGGGTGTTTTGGGGTAATTATATGGACCGAAGTATTTTAAGTAAATAAATGGAATATAAATTGGTACAATATTGAGCAACCAAAATAAACAGAAATATATCGCCATTTTTGTACTGTGCAGAAGTCCGTCCTGTCAAGATTTTTGATGCTTCTTTCAAACAATTATGAAATCTCTTATAAAATGTATAAGGAAAAAAAGTGTAAAATATAAGCTTCTCAAAAATATAAACGTCTTCTGGTTAAAATACAAGTAAAATAAAATATTTGATGTCAAACATCGGCCTCTGACAATTTTTTTTTTTTTTATAAAAACTTTTATGTCAAAAGAAAGCCAATAATATAACCTATTCAAATACTGTAAACATTTTTTCACAGAAACTCATTGTGAAAAAGATTTTTATTATCAAACACATAGCTGCTGACTTTTTTTGTCAAAATTTCAGTTAGTATGAAAGTCCGTCCTGTCAAGATTTTGAATTTACCTTTAAACATTTCATAACCATTTTTATATGACTAGAGAGCCTATAATTTAAGCTTTCCAAATACTGTATAATCATTTATTTTCGTATGGACAAATTTTCGCGGAATTCATGTAATAAATAGTAATAACCATTGCTAGAATTAAATTCGAGGGGATTTAATTTCGTTGATAACTTTTACCCACGAAATAAACGAAATTTAATCCCCTACGAACATTTCTGCTTTTACAGTATATAATTAGTTATTTGACAGAAAGTTTATTAAACGAAATATTTGAAATCAAACACGCGTACACAGGTAAATTTCTCGCCATATTCGTCATCGAAAAATCCTGTCCTGTCAAGATTCTGAATTCATCTTTTTTAAATTTTAAAATTATTTATTCACTCAATGACAGATATTTATTTCTTCTTTAAAAATCATTTTGAATTTTTGAAATATCTCTAGCAACAAAAAAGTTATGACCAAAAATGTACCAAAATTTCTCGTCCTGTTTTTTCCCATCCTGTTTTTAGACCAACCCTGTGACGGGTGCTGTTAACAGAGCAGGACATGCTTATCCTTCCGGAGCACCTGATGTCGACGTAGTTTCACTGGAGTTCATTCTGTGAATGCCTTTGTTTTGAATGTTGTGATTTGTATTTCCGTGCTTTGTATCTGTTTAACGTCATTGTTTTCTGTGTTCTCGTTTTTGCCATGTCTTTGGACTTCGATTTTTATAAATTCCACTCCTTTGTTTCTGCGGTATTCTATTGCTGTTATTTCAATGCTGACATTATTCTCATTTATAAACCAAAAACACTGCAATTGTCTGTAGTTACATAACCTTGATGTATAAGTTTTTCCAACAATAGTTTAGCTCTGTAGTCCAAAATGCTGTGCAGACTAATAGCGTAATAGTAAATGAGTTGCAAAATCTAGATTCCAATTGCCGATAATGTTGAGTACTGTCCTGAAGACGGGACGTTTCGGGACTGTATTAAACAATTTTCTTTTTGGAGCTTTTTTTATTCCTCTATTTCATAAGCGTTAACATAATAGTTGGAAGATGTGTAATAAGTAGCCATATTTACGGTTGAAATAACGTTTATTTTTTATAGGCCATAGTTAGACTTGGTGGAAGTCAGGCAGAGTGTGATAGTATGAAAAATATGCAAATGGTTAGCAGGGCAGACATAGAGACGATACGTAGAGAGGTTGTCATGTTTAAAGACATCTTTATCGAAGGTAAGAAGTATAAAACTTATGTCTTTGCTCGTTTTCAGGATAAAAGAAATAATTACTTAAAATATGTAAAGTTAAAAGTCTGAATATATTTTTAAATTTAACAACTTATATGAATACATCGGCAAATGAATACCAAAACAAGAAGGAGGAAAGGGGGGATTCTAAAATCAAAAATCCTAAATCACGACAATTCCTATCCAACACGAATAGAGACAGTATGACAAATAAGTGAGAACCGAACCGTCAATCCAAAACGAATAATCCAATGACAATGGCAACATCGGAAACAAAAAGAAACACAGACACAACATGAGTACGACAAAGAAAAGAAAAATGAAGATACACACACACAAAGATGAACTACACGGACCCAATAAAATTCCATGGGTGAGATCAGGTGCACCGGTAGAGTAGGCATCTCCTGCTCTTATAAGACACCCGCCGTGTTGGACATGAGCAACCGGGCTCTATCAAGGAAATCACTGTATCGAGCACAGGCTCTTGAAAAGCGAATGCACTGGGAGATGTAAACTCCATATGCCGGCGCTAATGGAATGTTGCTACAAAGAAAAGGGAAGTTTAGTATTGGAAAGGTGAAGTCATCGCGTTTGTCGTACAGCTGAGTTTGAAGTCTACCTCTGTTGTCAATTTCAAGATGAAGGTCTAGGAACGAGGCCAATGTAGAAGTGTCTGTGGTATCCTTAATTTCGAGCTCTTTTGGATAGATCAGATGAAGAAAATCACCAAAGTGAGGATTGTTTAGTGACAAAATATCATCTATACAACGGAAGCTACAATTGAAGGATTTTGACAGTTTTTTATCTTATTTTGAAGAAGCCCTTCAATGAATCCAGCCTTATAAGAGTGAAGAAACAGATCGGCTAGGAGAGTTGCACAGTTTGTGCCCATAGGAATTCCGATAGTCTGTTGAAATACAAGTACTCCAAACTGGACAAATATATTGTCGATCAGAAACTCTAACATTTTAATTATTCTTCCTCTGTATATTTTTTATTTTCCACAAAGTATTACACAAAAATTAGACAAAACAAATGAACAAAAATGAACAAGAACGCCACATAATTAAAGCACTAGCAGTGTGAATCCCTACAAAAACTTAGGTATCATCAGGTGCTCAGGAAGGGTAAGCATCATCTGCACCCATCACACTGCCAGTGAAATGTCCGGTTTGTCACAGGCGATGTTAGTCAGTCCGGTTATAAACTCTGGATTTACCCAAAGATGAACTGAGATGTGCACTTGTCTTCATTGTATATCAAAACAATGGAAAGTACATCTGCATAGAATAGGATAGACAACATATTACTTTATAGAATGCTTGCATAAAAATACGAGATGGCCAGACTGTATAGAGAACATTCAATGAAACGGCATTCTGATAGTAAAATACAACAAGAACATGTTAGAGAAATTAAAAAATAGATTATTGCAAGGGGGCTCTATACAAATTAGTACATGGGCATACCTTAATATTTGTCAATATTTCATCCCGAGCGATAGCCGCTCTTAGAGGGCAATATTGAGTTTGACACTGGAATCAAAATATGTCGAAAAACTGCATTAATACACATAAATGTACATAGAGAAATCTAAATTCGTTATTTAATTAATACAAATTGCTCCCAAGCTTATGAATTAATATAAATAATCTGTTATGAAAATATAACATACGGATATTTTAAAATCGAAGAGGGTATTTGGAGCTGGTTGTATTTTTTATTCATATGACGGCTTAGTTATGTTATATTTGAAGCCATAAAAAAGAAAAGAAAATGAATAAAACTCATATTTATAATTCTATTAACGTTGAAAATTAAACATTTCATATCTATATTGTAGAGCATGATATGTAACATAAATAAGATTTCATAACAACAAGGCATTCGTTGCTAGGTTATGGTTATGTAAATTTCAGTCTGGAGTTTTAATTGCCATTATTTGATGCAGCTTTTTGGGTGATTCATTATTTAAATCGTTATTTACACAACACATGCAGTAAATGAATATTGAGTAAATAAAATGTGAAACTGTGCATTACGAGTAACCTTTAATTTGTAAAAATATACGACTACCGACTTTGACATTTTCCTGGATTGATTCACTCACAGTGTGACGGGTGCTGTTAACAGAGCAGGACATGCTTACCGTTCCAAAGCACCTGATGTCACTCTCAGTTTCACTGGAGTTCACACTGTGAGTGCCTTTGTTTTGAATGTTGTGATTTCTATTTCTGTGCTTTGTGTCTGTCTGACGTCATTGTTTTGTGTCTGGTGCCATTGTTTTCTGTGTTCTCGTTTTGGCCATGTCTTTGGACTTCGTTTTTTGTGGATTTCCTCTTTTGTTCCTTCGGTATTCTACTGCCGTTGTTCTTAAAAATATTGCTGGAATTAGAACACAGCCTTGTTTCCAAAGCGAAAGAAGAGGGTCATATTAGATGATGAACGCTTTAGATTGAAGATCACTGTACGGGGTGGCATGCTGACAAATACGAAGGGAGCACGTATGAGAGATGATTATCCATTGATAGATCATCGAAAGTAGAATACCAGAGAAATACATAAGACACGGATAGAACGTACACCTGTAATCAGGAGAAGTTGGAATATTACTGTACATTAAGAGAAATTAATAACTTTGAATTGAAGTCACCCCTTTTGTCGTACATTTTAGTACTGAGGTGACCATTTTCATCAAGTTCGAGATTTAAGTCCAAATAAGATGTTGATTTTGTAGTTAATATTGTTTCCATTATTTATTAAATTACTTGATATTGATGATTTTGAGAAGTAATATTCCTTATCTCCAGCATATGGCGTGTACATTTCACAATTCCTCCGCTATTGCCGTGTCTGTAGTTTGAACAGGGATTTTGCCAACAGAATGAAATTACTGTTCCAAAAACTTGTACATCAGGAGTATGATGAGCTCACTGTTGCAGTTGTAACTACTGAAGTTTTACAGTCGTCGCCACGATTTGACAGACCATTACAATGTTTCTATTTAACAAATGAGAATAGATATCTTTGGTAGATCCAGAGTTTTGCCTGCCTTACTAACACTGATTGTGACAAAACCGGACTTTTCACTGGCAGTGTGACGGGTGCCAAGCTTGGAGCAGACCATGCTTACCCTTTTGGAGCACCTGATGATACATCAGTTTTTGTTGGGGTTCACACTGCCAGTGCTTTAGTTATGTGGAGTATTTGTTCATTTTTTGTTTATTTGTTTGTCTTCGTCATACTGTCTCTATTCGTGTTGGATGTGAATTGCCGTGATTTTGGATTTATGATTTTAGAATTCCACCTTTCCTCTTTCTTGCTTCGGAATACGTTTGCTTGTGTACTATAATCCTGGAGGATATATTGATAACATCAATTTAGCAAACGATGCGTTATAAATGGAAAGAACACCATCAGTGTATGTATAATTGAGATTGAAGGATATGGAATCTCTTATTTTATGAGCTTTACCGAATCCCTGAAGAATTTCAGTTTTAAAGGAGTATAAAAATAATTCTACGAGTAGAGGAGCACAATTTGTATTCCGACCTGCTGTTTTTCTTTTGTTGGTGTAAACTGTATCGAAGTTTCAAGCTTGGTAATGTTCAAATTGATGAGCAATTTTGTCCTGTTTATGTTCATTTAGCATGTTCAATATCAATCATATTCTGATTCCTCTATTTTATAAGAGTTAACGAGTCCCTGAAGAATTTCAGTTTCGTAATAGTATGAGAATAATTCTGCGAGTCAAGGAGCACATGTTGCCCATTGGTGTACCAACTTGCTGTTGATAAATAGTACCTTTAAATAAAAATATTATTTAAAAATATTATAAAAAAATAGTATTTCAATTGAAGTTTCATATGTAAGAAGGCTTGATATCTTAGTCAACGGAAATTATGTCCTTAGCTAGCTGTCAGTAACTGCGAGCATTTGTCCGGACAGTACCTGTGTGTATATTGTCTTCATGTTTTATGTACTTCCTTGTAAGGGTACTCGTCTTGATAAGTTGGACTTTTTTCTAGTTTGATTTTTGCTGTGAGTCTTTTGTGTGTTTATTTTTTGGCCATTCACCACATATAGGGGGAGGGTTTGGATCCAAGAAAACGAGTTTAACCCCATCGCAATTTTTGCGCCTGTCCCAAGTCAGGAATATGTTGGTGACTGGCTTCTCTGTGTCTTCTTATAAAATTTTAGTTTCTTGATATTTGGGTTGTTTGATGTGGTTTGTTTCCATTGATTTATTCACTTTTTTTACCTTTTTGGGGCCATTTAGGGCTTGCTATATGGTGTGAGGTTCCTCACTGTGTTGAAGACCGTACGTTTAAACCTGGATATGGGATGTTGTTTCCTTGACATTTACCCCATTTCCTTTCTTTTTCATATTACTGTTCATTTGCATGTGATGCATTTAAGCGCAGTTATGCATTGTTGAAAAACGTTATCTGACAAAATCAAATCCTTCTACTGTTTTTAAATGTGTGAGTTTAATATAAGGTATCAAAGTTTTGGTAAGGTTCAAATTGGTGAAGGGTGAGTCATTTCGTCCCGTTTCCCAAATGTACATGTAGCATGTTCCATATCAATAATATTGTGATTCCTCTAACCAGTATAGTTACTTAGCAAAACATTTTTGTAAGTTTGGCTACACTAAATGTAAAAAATATATTTGCTTTTCAGAAATAAAAGAGCTTAGGGAAGAATTTGGAGGTAAGTTATGACAAATAGGAAGGAGATGGTCATGAGCATTAACATATAACTTAATACCGAAGTAAATGTGAATTAACATTTTACAAGGTGAAATACCCTTAGGGACTAACAGTCCACCAGCAGTGGCATCGACCAAATAGTAACAAATAACTAAATACCGAAGTTACTGTGAATTTACTTTCTGCATATGCGCATGTCAATAGGGAACATGCGCATATGCAGGACAACTTATGTCTCTTCAGTGCAGATTAAATCTAAACGTTTGGAAGACCATAAACTCAAAGATGTTTAAAAGCTGATAGAGAACAAATTACCAATATGATCAAAATATAAAGCCAAAATCAGCTAAGGACATATTGCATGAGGGAGATACTCCTTGGTTTTCATTAAATTTTACCAAAATTTAGATTTAGTAAGGTTTGAAGAACAATCAGCTTTCGGGTCAGAACCGAAGTACTGACCACTGGGCTGGTGAATACCCTCGGGGACTAACAGTCCACCAGCAGTTTCATCGACCCAGTGGTAACAATTAATTAAATACCGAAGTTACTGTGAATTTACTGATTTCTTTTATAAATTGATTATGTACGAATTCTTATCCATAGTCAATGTTATTTTCATCGGATTTTACAGTTGTAGGTATATCATGATTCGGCAACATTATTTACACATAATGATTAATTCAGCTTGTTTTTATCCTCACATTGATTTTCAGTCATACAGGTCCTGCATTCTAGGGTGGAAGGATCATATTGCATTTTTTCCTAAATGTTATTGAAATTTATGATTAATATTAGTGTTATAATGATCTTTTCAAACTTTTCAAACAGGGTGCTAAATGCTAAGTGTTTTTTTTAAGTTCTTTGCAAAGTAATTTGAAGTTAGAGTCTGAGTATTGATAGGTAATGTTGTGAGTGTGTTTGTGTGTGTTTTTTTTTCATTTTTATACGCCCGTCTAATGACGGGACGTATTATGGTATACCGATGTCCGATTGTCCGTCCGTCCGTCCGTCCGTCTGTCCGTCCGTCTGTCCGTCCGTTTCATATGTCGCGCTCTAACTTGATAAACCTTTGGCCAATTCACTTCAAACTTAATAGAAGTATTGGATATGATGGCCTGACGATCTGTATACTTTTTCGTGAAATTTCGATTTTTCTTGCTAGAGTTATGGGACTTTATTCGTCAATTTTTAGGCAATTTTTCATATGTCGCGCTCTAACTTGATAACCCTTTGGCCAATTCACTTCAAAGTTTGTAGAAGTATTGGAAACTATGTCCTCACGATCTGTATACTTTTTCGTGAAATTTCGATTTTTCTTGCAAGAGTTATGGGACTTTATTCGTCAATTTTTAGGCAATTTTTCATATGTCGCGCTCTAACTTGATAACCCTTTGGCCAAATCACTTCAATGTTTGTAGAAGTATTGGGTACTATGTCTTCACGATCTGTATACTTTTTCGTGAAAATTCGATTTTTCTTGCAAGAGTTATGAGACTTTATTCGTAAATTTTTTAGACAATTTTTCATATGTCGCGCTCTAACTTGGTAACCCTTATGTCGCGCTCTAACTTGATAACCCTTTAGCCAATTCACTTCAAACTTTATAGAAGTATTGGATATGATGGCCTGACGATCTGTATACTTTTTCGTGAAATTTCGATTTTCTTGCAAGAATTATGGGACTTTATTCGTCAATTTTTAGGCAATTTTTCATATGTCGCGCTCTAACTTGATAACCCTGTGGCCAATTCACTTCAAAGTTTGTAGAAGTATTGGGTACTATGTCCTCACGATCTGTATACTTTTTCGTGAAATTTCGCGCTCTAACTTGGTAACCCTTATGTCGCGCTCTAACTTGATAACCCTTTAGCCAATTCACTTCAAACTTTATAGAAGTATTGGATATGATGGCCTGACGATCTGTATACTTTTTCGTGAAATTTCGATTTTCTTGCAAGAGTTATGGGACTTTATTCGTCAATTTTTAGGCAATTTTTCATATATCGCGCTCTAACTTGATAACGCTTTGGCCAAATCACTTCAAAGTTTGTAGAAGTATTTGATACTATGTCCTCACGATCTGTATACTTTTTCGTGAAATTTCGATGTTTCTTGCAAGAGTTATGGGACTTTATTCGTAAATTTTTTAGACAATTTTTCATATGTCGCGCTCTAACTTGGTAACCCTTTGGCCAATTCTTTTCAAACTTTGTAGAGGTATTGGGTATGATGGCATGATGATCTGTATACTTTTTCTTGAAATTTTGATTTTCTTGCAAGAGTTATGGGACTTTATTCGTCAATTTTAAGGCAATTTTTCACATGTCGCTCTCTAACTTGAGAACCATTTGGCCAATTCACTTCAAAATTTGTAGAGGTATTAGGTATGATGGCCTGACGACCTGTATACTTTTTCTTGAAATTTCGATTTTCTTGCAAGAGTTATGGGACTTTATTCGTCAATTTCAAGGCAATTTTAAACATATTGGCTTTACTTGACAAACTTTCTTCAAAATCTGTAGAGATATCAAGCTTAATAGCCAGTTAAAGGTGCATTCTAAAATGAGAACCCCTAACCTAAATTACATAAGTGACGACGGGCGTATCATGCGACTTGGCGCAGCTGTTTATTTATTTTTATTTTGCTAAAATTATTTCAGCCTAAAATAATATGAGAAATAGATCGGCTAAAATAGGTGCACAGTTTGTTGCACAGTTAATTCCGATAGTCCGTTGAAAAATAAGTCTTCAAAACTGGACAAATCTGTTGTCGATCAGAAACTTTAATTTTTATTCACTCCTTTCTCTGTATACTTCTTCTGTGAATCTGATTTGTATTTCACGAAGTATACTGTATGCTTGTTCTCTACCATTAACAATGTACTTATATCTTCGATAACTGTTCAACAATACAATATTACAGATGTTACTAGGTTATACATACAGTAAAATACAGCACATCTAACAAAGAAGTACAAACAGTAAAATAAACAGTGTTGACGACAAAATAAGCGGTATTTTAAAACAGATGTAACAAAGTAGCGAATTTGAGTAATAACAAAATTATGGACAGAATTGTCAAGAGCCGAAATCCAAGAGACAAAAAGACAAATCAGGTGGAAACCACCAGATAAATGTCGACCTGGGATGGTCATGACTTGGTACAGGCATTATAAAGAAATGGTAAGTAAAATCGGTTTTATGGCATACCAAAACTCCTCTTCCATTGCGGTAGTGTCCGGAAGCAACTCAACAGGAATTGCTATTGAAAGGTCGTAGACAGTTAAAAAAAAATTTCCAGTACTAAGTTAAAAAGATTCTTGAATCAGAGTTCGGACCAAAACTTGAAATTTTTTCCACATGGGGCTGATATTTATTCAAAAATTGTTTTAATGATCGTATGAGACAAAAATTTTTTTGAAGCCTTTGAACAGTCAAATACGACAGCTGTAACAAAGTAGTACAAACAGTCAAATACAACAGATGTAACGAAGCAGTACAAACAGTAAAATACAACAGATGTAACAAAGCAGTACAAACAGTAAAATACAACAGATGTAACAAATTGTACAAACAGTAAAAATACAACAGATGTAACAAAGTAGTACAAACAGTAAAATACAACAGATGTAGCAAAGTAGTATAAACAGTAAAATACAATAGATGTAGCAAAGTAGTACAAACAGTTAGATACAAAAGATATAACAAAGTAGTACAAACAGTAAAATACAACAAATGTAACAAAGTAGTACAAACAGGAAAATACACAGGTGTAACAAAGTAGTACAAACAGTAAAATACAACAGATGTAACAAAGTAGTACAAACAGTAAAATACAACAGATGTAACAAAGTAGTTCAAACAGTTAAATACAACAGATGTAACCATGGAGTACAAACAGTAAAATACAACAGATGTAACAAAATAGTACAAAAAGTAAAATACAGATGTAACAAAGTAGTACAAACACTGAAACACAACAGATGTAACAAAGTAGTACAAACAGTAAAATACAACAGATGTAACAAAGTAGTACAAACAGTTATTTACAACAGATATAACATAGTAGTACAAACAGTAAAATAAAACAGATATAGCAAAGTAGTACAAACAGTAAAATACAACAGATGTAACAAAGAAGTACAAACAGTAAAATACAACACATGTAACAAAGCAGGGCAAACAGTAAAATACAACAGATGTAACAAAGCAGTACAAACAGTTAAATACAGCAGATGTAAAAAAGTAGGGCAAACAGTAAAATAAAACAGATGTAGCAAAGTAGTACAAACAGTAAAATAAAACAGATGTAACATAGTAGTACAAGCAGTAAAATAAAACAGATATAGCAAAGTAGTACAAACAGTAAAATAAAACAGATGTAACACAGTAGTACAAACAGCAAAATACAACAGATGTAACAAAGCAGGGCAAACAGTAAAATACAACAGATTTAACACTGTAGTACAAACAGCAAAATACAACAGATGTAGCAAAGTAATACAAACAGTAAAATAAAACCGATGTAACAAAGTAGTACAAACAGTAAAATAAAACAGATGTAGCAAAGTAGTACAATCAGTTAAATAAAACAGATGTAACAAAGTAGTACAAACAATAAAATAAAACAGATGTAGCAAAGTAGTACAAACAGTTAAATACAACAGATGTAACAAAGTAGTACAAACAGTAAAATACAACAGATGTAACAAAGTAGTACAAACAGTAAAATAAAAAAGTTGTAGCAAAGTAGTACAAACAGTAGAATACAACACGTGTAGCAAAGTAGTACAAACAGTAAAATACAACAGATGTAACAAAGCAGTACAAACAGTAAAATACAACAGATGTAACAAAGTAGTACGATCAGTAAAATACAACAGATGTAGCAAAGAAGTACTAACAGTAAAATACAACAGATGTAACAAAGTAGTACAAACAGTAAAATACAACAGATGTAACAAAGTACTACAAACAGTAAAATACAAAAGATGTAACAAAGTAGTACAAACAGTAAAATACAACAGATGTAACAAAGAAGTACAAACAGTAAAATAAAACAGATATAACAAAGTAGTACAAACAGTTAAATACAAAAGATGTAAAAAGTAGTACAAACAGTAAAATACAACAGATGTAACAAGGCAGTACAAACAGTAAAATACAACAGATGTAACAAAGTAGTACAAACAGTAAAATACAACAGATGTAACAAAGTAGTATAAACAGTAAAATCCAACAGATGTAACAAAGTACTACAAACAGTAAAATACAACAGATGTAACAAAGTAGTACAAACAGTAAAATACAACAGATGTAACAAAGAAGTACAAACAGTAATATACAACAGATGTAACAAAGTAGTACAAACAGTAAAATACAATAGATGTTACAAAGTAGTACAAACAGTAAAATACAACAGATGTAACAATTTAGCACAAACAGGA
This sequence comes from Modiolus philippinarum, assembly GCA_002080025.1. Lineage (NCBI taxonomy): Eukaryota > Metazoa > Mollusca > Bivalvia > Mytilida > Modiolidae > Modiolus > Modiolus philippinarum. The sequence goes on along the minus strand of MJUU01047207.1, from coordinate 3,624 downwards.
AAATGAAACAGATGTAACAAAGCAAGGCAAACAGTAAAATACAACAGATGTATCAAAGCAAGGCAAACAGTAAAATACAACAGATGTAGTAAAGTAGTACAAACAGTAAAATACAACATATGTAACAAAGTAATATAAACAGTATAAAATACAACAGATGTAACAAAGGATTTAAACAGTAGTACAAACAGTAAAATACATCAGATGTGACAAAGTAGTACAAACAGTAAAATACCACAGATGTAGCAAAGTAGTACAAACAATAAAATACAACAGATGTAACAAAGTAGTACAAACAGTAAAATAGAACAGATGTAACAAAGTAGTACAAACAGTAAAATACAACAGAAATAACAAAGTAGTACAAACAGTAAAATACATCAGTTGTAACAAAGTAGTACAAACAGTAAAATACAACATATGTAGCAAAGTAGTACAAACAGTTAAATACAACAGATGTAACAAACTAGTACAAACATTAAAATAAAACAGATGTAGCAAAGTACTACAAACAGTAAAATACATCGGATGTAACAAAGTAGTACAAAGACTAAAATACAATAGATGTAACAAAGTAGTACAAGCAGTAAAATACAACAGATATAACAAAGTAGTACAAACAGTAAAATACAACATATGTTACAAAGTAGTACAAACAGTATAAAATACAATAGATGTAACAAAGTAGTGCAAACAGTAAAATGCAACAGATGTAACAAATTAGTACAAACAGTAAATTACAACAGATGTAACAAAGCAGGGCAAACAGTAAAATACAACATATGTAACAAAGACGTACAACAGTAAAATACAACAGATATAACAAAGTAGTACAAACAGTAAAATAAAACAGATGTAACATAGAAGTACAAACAGTAAAATAAAACAGATGTAACAAAGTAGTGCAAACAGTAAAATACAACAGATGTAACAAAGCAGGGCAAACAGTAAAATACAACAGATGTAACAAAGTAGTACAAACAATAAATACAACAGATGTAAAAAAGTAGTGCAAACAGTAAAATAAAACAGATGTAGCAAAGTAGTACAAACAGTAAAATAAAACAGATGTAACATAGTAGTACAAACATTAAAATAAAACAGATATAGCAATGTAGTACAAACAGTAAAATAAAACAGATGTAACAAAGTAGTACAAACAGCAAAATACAATAAATGTAACAAAGCAGGGGAAATCGTAAAATACAGCAGATTTAACACAGTAGTACAAACAGCAAAATACAACAGATGTAGCAAAGTAGTACAAATAGTAAAATAAAACAGATGTAACAAAGTAGTACAAACAGTAAAATAAAACAGATGTAGCAAAGTAGTACAATCAGTTAAATAAAACAGATGTAACAAAGCAGTACAAACAGTAAAATACAATAGATGTAACAAAGTAGTACAAACAGTAAAATAAAACAGATGTCGCAAAGTAGTACAAACAGTAGAATACAACAGGTGTAGCAAAGTAGTACAAACAGTAAAATACAACAGATGTAACAAAGCAGTACAAACAGTAAAATACAATAGATTTAACAAAGTAGTACAAACAGTTAAATACAAAAGATGTAACAAAGTAGTACAAACAGTAAAATACAACAAATGTAACAAAGTAGTACAAACAGTAAAATACAACAGATGTAACAAAGAAGTACAAACAGTAAAATACAACAGATGTAACAAAGTAGTACAAACAGTAAAATAAAACAGATATAACAAAGTAGTACAAACAGTTAAATACAAAAGATGTAACAAAGTAGTACAAACAGTAAAATACAACAGATGTAACAAAGTAGTACAAACAGTAAAATACAATAGTTGTAACAAAGTAGTACAAACAGTAAAATACAACAGATGTAACAAAATAGTACTATGACTAAAATACAATAGATGTAACAAAGTAGTACAAACAGTAAAATACAACAGATGTAGGAATTTAGTACAAACAGTAAAATACAACAGATGTAACAATTAAGTACAAACAGTAAAATACAACAGATGTATCAAAGCAGGGCAAACAGTAAAATACAACAGATGTAGCAAAGTAGTACAAACAGGAAAATGTAACAAAGTAATATACACAGTAGAAAACACAAGAGATGTAACAAAGGACTTAAACAGTATAAAAAAAGATGTAGCAAAGTAGTACAAACAGTAAAATACAACAGATGTAACAAAGTAGTACAAACAGTAAAATACAAAAGATTTAACAAAGTAGTACAAACAGTTAAATACAACAGATGTAAAAAAAGTAGTGCAAACAGTAAAATACAACAGATGTAACAAAGTTTTATAAACAGTAAAATACAACAGATGTAACAAAGTAGTACAAACAGTTAAATAGAACAGATGTAACAAAGTAGTACCAACAAGAAAATAAAACAGATGTAGCAAAGTAGTACAAACAGTAAAATACAACAGATGTAACAAAGTAGTATAATCAGTAAAATACAACAGATGTAACAAAGTAGTACAAACAGTTAAATACAACAGATGTAACAAAGTTGTACAAACAGTAAAATAAAACAGATGTAGCAAAGTAGTACAAACAGTAAAATACATCGGATGTAACAAAGTAGTACAAACAGTTAAATACAACAGATGTAACAAAGAAGTACAAACAGTTAAATACATCGGATGTAACAAAGTAGTACAAAGACTAAAATACAATAGATGTAACAAAGTAGAACAAACAGTAAAATACAACAGATATAACAAAGTAGTAACAACAGTAAAATACAACATATGTTACAAAGTAGTACAAACAGTATAAAATACAATAGATGTAACAAAGTAGTACAAACAGTAAAATGCAACAGATGTAACAAAGTAGTACAAACAGTAAAATACAACATATGTAACAAAGTAATATAAACAGTATAAAATACAAGAGATGTATCAAAGAAGTACAAACAGTAATATACAACAGATGTAACAAAGTACTTAAACAGTATAAAATTCAACAGATGTATCAAAGAAGTACAAACAGTAAAATGCAACAGATGTAACAAAGTAGTACAAACAGTAAAATACAACAGATGTATTAAAATAGTGCAAACAGTAAAATACAACAGATGTAACAAAGTTGTACAAACAGTAAAATATAACAGATGTAACAAAGTAGTACAAACAGTAAAATATAACAGATGTAAATAAATACCAAAATACCTAAGTTACTGTTATTTTTTTCCTGTTTTTCGCATTTCGACATCTTATGTCTCATTAGTGCAGATCAAACCTAACATTTGGAAATCTATTAAACGAAAAACTTGCAACAACGTAGTACAAACAATAAAATAATGAATTTGGCTTCCTATTCTGATCTTTTTAGTAATGAGTACTTTTTTTTACTTCTTTTTGTCTATGGCTTTCCATATTGTTTGATTTTAATGCTGCTGGTGAGAGGTTTCTCCTTGAAACACATGTACAACATAACAAAATTTACCGTTTTCTATGCAACTTTGCTATTTATTGTATACAACAGATAAAACAAAGTAGTACAAAGTAAAATACAACAGACGTAATGAAGTGGTACAAAAAGTAAATACAACAGATGTAACAAAGTAGTAGAAACAGTAAAATACAACAGATGTAACAAAGTAGTAGAAACAGTAAAAT
>MJUU01047204.1:0-28174 GCA_002080025.1 Modiolus philippinarum | reverse complement strand
TAAACAGTATTCACAAATTAAAAATCTAATGGAGAAGGGACCCTTGGGACAACCATGAAAATGGATAAATGGGCAGGGGAGGGATATTTACAATTCAATCAATTTGAAAAAATACTATCCGAAGCATAATTGAGAAATAAAGGATAAGACAGCCGGGGCACTTATTTAAAAGTGGAGAAATTGGTAGGAACTTTAAAGCTCTCCTGTGGATCATCTGAAACAAATATTGTCTCCATCTCTTACTGGAGTAATCCAAGTCCAGTGTTATAGATATTTAAACAGATATTTATAAATTAAGAATCTAATAGGAATGTACTCTGGGCAACGATGAAAATGGATAAATGGGTAGGGGCAGGATAATTACATTTGGAAGGACGAACTTTAGATCTCTGGAGTATTTAATACTTGAAACATACATATTTCCACCACTCGCTATGTTAATCAAGAGTACGCGTCCAGTTTTGATGTATACTGCAATTTAAACAGTATCTACTTAATCAGAATTTATAAATTAAATTCATATTAAAATATAATCCAAGATTGTCAAAAGTTGTGTATGTCTTAACAGGGAATCGCCGTCCTCAAATCAAAAATTGTGTATGTCTTAACAGGGAATCGCCGTCCTCAAATTTTATTATTGGATAATTATATCTTTATTGTGTGGTCTACTGTGTTTTAACTGTGCATCTGTTAAATAAGTAAGATATTTTACTAGGATACGAGAATGTCCGTGCAAAATATTGTTTTTGAAATCATTGTAAGGAAATGTGGTCATCAATGTCCCCGAAATGTAAAACCCGTGCCACGATATCACCGTTCCCAAGTCAACTTTTTTATTGAAAGGTATTCTTGCTGAAATTTAGATGTCATTTGAATTCACAGTAATAAATATTGTTTGGAAGTTATTATAGTACAATGTGATCTCGATGTGTAACCCTTACCACAATCTCCATACCAAAATCTGATATATTAATATGTAATCTTTCCTTGGCACATTTATGGTATACGCATAACCAAGAATTTTTATTGCAATGAAAATCCTTGACGTTTATTTATCTTGAATATTATACACTCATTTAAATATCTTTGATCTGAATTGCAAACCGTGTCACATGACATTTGAGATTTCGCTGGGTCAACCGGTAAGCGTTGGGTCGCATAGGAAGGTCAACCGATGAACAAGAAGTTTCGATATAATATAACAGTTACACTTGGATCGTGCACTATCTAGGATGGTAATTGTATATTATGTAATAAAAAGCTTCGAAGTTGAGCTTCTCAGTTGATTGAAATTTAAATAAGATAAAAGTTAACTGATTGATTGATGAGTTGGAGTTAAACGTCCATTGAGCAGTATTTCAGCTATATTAAGACGAGAACAATTTGAATAAAAGAAGAAAGAAACAAAGGTGTCTGGAACATCCAGGGCAACCAATTTTATAAAAGAAGAAAGAAATAAAGGTGTCAGGAACATCCAGGGCAACCAATTTTATAAAAGAAATTAAGGTGTCAGGAACATCCAGGGCAACCAATTTTATAAAAGATGAAAGAAATAAAGGTGTCAGGAACATCCAAGACAACGAATTTTTATTTCGATTGGAAAAGGGGAGAAATGGGTAGCGGCAGGAAATTAAGCCTCCGATACGACACCCAGTCCGTTTCCTTTCCTTAGAAATATATAGAAGGGGTTTTAATGCTGTACGGAGAGTGGCTTGTCCTTTCTCCACAAAGATTGGCTACAATGGTTCGAGGTCAGGCTTTTCGTATTATGACATGACTACCCAATCTCCTCAGCACAACTGGTGACGCGCCCGGCAGCTCTGTAGCCGGAGCTCCTGAAAAAAGCTTTCTGGTTCCCGGAAAAATTGAAGTTAAATAAAACAAACAATAAAATCAATAGCTTTCATTATATCTAATTTATTGTATTTCCCCATTTGTTTAAGATTTTTTTATGAGATCTAAAATAACATAAACAATATTTTGTCAGATTTTGGTTTGAGAATTTCCTGGCCCTGTTACATATTTTGGACACCTCAATATCATAATTATTCTATAAGAACTAGTCTGTGAAGTTTGCCTTGGCAGATCGATTCATCTATATTTCAATACATTATTGCTCATTTTAAATCCATCATGTCTTGTTCACCATCAAAAGGTACCTTATGTTTTAAAATGAGCGCCCCGTACCTTAAATGAGTGAAGAACTCGTCCTTGGCTGGAAACATGTCAACAATAAGCCGACGTGGTTTCCATAAATTGGTTTCATGAACGCTTGACAAGCAAGTACTGTTACCGCAAATGTCGAGCCTACAATTGATGCAAATCTTATCACGTCAGAACATAAATGACTCTGATGTTCCGGACCCGGAACGAAATATTTAAAAAAAAAATATCATAATTTTCGAAGCAATAAAATTTTGTCAGTCGGGACAATTTTTGGGGGTCGGTCGGGGAACAGCAAACAAACAATATTTTAATTTAGGCCTTAGCATTATTTATATATTCTGTGTAATATATCACGTTACCACTATGATATCATAATGACCCCTCAATGAAAAAGATGTACTCTATATTATAACCTTAATTTTTTGTATTGACTAGTCTCTGAGTAAAGTCACTGGAAGCAAGACATAGCTATAGCATTCAATATATTCTGTCTCTGGTAAGATGCCAGTCATACATCTGTCCTTTGTCCTCATGGTTCAGATACTTTTTTATGCTCCGCCACGAAAAAAAGGGGCTTATTGATTTACCCTTGTTATGTCCTGTTTGCGTTTAGGTCCATAATTTGGTTACTTCAAGTTGTATCTTTATGAAATTGAATCACAATATTCACCTCTACGAATTCAACCCGATGCCACAACAGTTAGGTGTAACTTACATCTTACACTTGAGTGACTGGTTAAATTTTTCATTTTGGTTTGTGTGTTAGAAACTGTACATGATACATGTTTAAAATTGTATCAAACATTCTCCCTATGAGTACTACCCAATTCACCAAAAGTAAGGGTGTCGTTGACCTACATTAAATGCTTGAGTGACTTTGTTTAAATTTTGTGTTTGGGTCCGTTTCTCCACAACTATACATAATATCTTTTATAGAATTGTATCATAACATTCACGAGTACTACACATTTCCTGTATGAGTAAAATTTGGGTTTAAATTCATTTATCTACTAATAAGAATAATGGTTGGGCATCCATGTCTTCTGACACATTCTCCAGTTTACATTGAAGTTTGTGTCAGTAACTAGTATATCTAAAGTTGGACTGTACTAAGTTGGTAAATGTCAGTCTGAAACTTGTCATGACCGCAACTTCAAGGTGTGTACATGTCAGTATGACACATGTAATGTTACCTTGAAATCAATTTCTTGGTTCAGTGACTTTGTCATTTTTTTTTATTCAGCCAATAAGCAGTCTTGGATCTTATGGTTAGCCATCACTTTAGTTTGTGACGGCTAGTCGTCACAATTACATCTAACAAAAACTTTACATTTAACAGGATTCGTGCTTGTCAACTTATCGATCGCGTATTATTTTCCGTAATTTCATCTCGCAACGGGTCCGGTAAGTTTTGTGTACTATGACACATCCGCGCATTTTCGCAAGATGGCTGAAAAAATACCAAACATGAGTGGTAAGTGGTATGAAAATTGATTATTTTATCCCTTTTCCACTAAAGCTAATGAATCAGAACCTTGTTTTAGGTATTATTCAAGTCTCAGTTTACATGAATCAGTCATGCAACCCTCGATCTTGTTTTTTTTCTTTGAAGATCTCGCTTTTTGGAAAATGACATTTTCTGTACCTAAATTTGAAAGTGACGGCCAGTCGTAACTTTAACATGCATGTTTGGTGACGATAATCCGTCACCGAGAAAGGTTATGGCTGACCTTAACCCATGTTAGGGAGCATTTGTTTTCATGGTTTTCAACATGCTCGCAACGAAAGTCGCGGAAAGCGAGACATAGGCGTGCAAAGTCTGACGACTGCGACGGCGTTAACTTTTACTAAAATACAGGATATTTTGAAAAGCCTTTGATATAGGAACATCATATTTGGTCTAGTAGTAGCACAAATCAAGTGCTACCCGACGGACATATTATCATGTGACCTTGACCTCAATTGTATGGTTGAGTGACCACGTTAATTTTCTCTGATTAGGTCAGTTTCTCAATAACTGCAAGTGGTAGGTCAATGATATTTAGTATGTAGGTTGGTCTTGGGTAGTACATGTCAGTCTGGCATATGACTTTTGTCCTTGACCTCAATTTCACGGTCTAGTGGCCACGTTAAATTTCTCTGATTAGGTCAGTTTCTCAATAACTGTAAGCCGCCGTGCGCGGTCCCGGCTGAAGAATAGGCCCGCAGCATCCTCTGAGCTTGGAGTATGAGCCATCCTAACAGAGGACCCCGAGGGAACCCCGGGATATAGAAATAGGACCCAGTATCTCCGGCTTGCGGGGTGTGACCCCTCCTAAACGGAGGCTGACCCCGAGGGTCCCGGGATATAGAAATAGGACCCATTCCTTGGTTGTGCGGGATTAATAAATACACAACCCATCTTTCGGATGGGATGTAAACTCAGGTCCACGTGTTGGAAGAAATGCCACGCTTCCTGCACGTTAAAGAACCCTTGTAGCAAGCTCTTTTTGGGGTGGTCCGTAGGTGATCGGCTACAAGGCTAAATTCCCCGCCCTTGACGATTTCACCCTACTTTTCCAGTGGCAGTCAGAATTTCCCGTCCCATGGCAATTTCCATACCCCAAAGTGATTATTTATCAACAAACTTGTTCTCGTCTTGATATAGCTGAAATATTGCTGAGTAGACGTTAAACAATATTCAATCAATCAATCAATCAATAACTGTAAGTGGTAGGTCAATGATATTTAGTATGTAGGTTGGTCTTGGGTAGTACATGTCAGTCTGGCATATGACTTGTCCTTGACCTCAAGTTCACGGTCTAGTGGCCACGTTAAGTTTCTCTGAGTAAGGCAGTTTCTCAATAACTGTAAGTGGTAGGTCAATGATATTTAGTATGTAGGTTTGCCTTGGGTAGTACATGTCAGTCTGGCATACGACTTTTGTCCTTGACCTCAATTTCACGGTCTAGTGGCCACGTTAAGTTTCTCTGATTAAGTCAGTTTCTCAATAACTGTAAGTGGTAGGTCAATGATAATTAGTATGTAGGTTGTCTTCGGTAGTACATGTCAGTCTGGCATATGACTTTTGTCCTTGACCTCAATTTCACGGTCTAGTGGCCACGTTAAAAGTTTCTTTGATTAGGTCAGTTTCTCAATAACTAAGTGGTAGGTCAATGATATTTAGTATGTAGGTTGGTCTTGGGTAGTACATGTCAGTCTGGCATATGACTTATGTCCTTGGCCTCAATTTCACGGTCTAGTGGACACGTTAAGTTTCTTTGATTAAGTCAGTTTCTCAATAACTAAGTTGTAGGTCAATGATATTTAGTATGTAGGTTGGTCTTGGGTAGTACATGTTAGTCTGGCATATCACTTTTCTCCTTGACGTCAATTTCATGGTCTAGTGGCCAACTTAAGTTTCTCTGATTAGGTCCGTTTCTCAACAACTTATAAGTGCTAGGTCAATGATATTTAGTTTATAGCTTGGTCTTGGGTAGTACATGTCAGACTGGCAGGTGACTTTTGTCCTTGACCTCTATTTCACGGTCTAGTGAACATATTAATTTTTCTTGATTAGATCAGTTCCTTAATAACTATTAGTGGAAGGTCAGCTTGTGAATTATGCTGTATACTATGTAAAATTCATGATAATGATTCGGTAGAAGAGAAACCACATTATCTTTAGAGTCCAGCCGAGACGGGCGAGACATCTATTTGGGTCCACACTTGTATTTAGTATATTTTTCATATGCACACTAAAAATTATATTTTCCCTAACCATGCTAAAGAATAAACACAAGATAACATTATATTTTTTCAGCACTTTGAAAGGAACAAAATGATGAAAAATGGGGGGGGGGGGTATTATATGCATGTACATGTATGGCAAGAAGGAGTGTGATTATAACACACCTTTGCATTTGATGAACTCAAATGTTTGCATGTATCATTTGATACTATACTAGTAGTATTATTGTGTAATACTTTTCATATTGGAATTGGTCTGAGCTAAACCATATTGGCCTGAGGTGAAAGCCCAAGGCCAATATGGCTTATTGAGGAACTATACCAATGACAATATGAAAAGCATTACGCAGTGAAGCCTTGATTAACTTAAGTTCCATAAAATGTAACCATAATTTCTAAAACTGAACATTACTAAGAGTTTTATAAAAAAAATAAAAAGGTGAAATGGGTGATCTTGAAGGATTAGCATTATCTGGTCCACATTTATCACAAAAATATTCTTTCATTAGAAGTATAATCCTTGTTCAGTGGGAACTATAGAGATCAACTGATATTTAGGTGATAGAACTCCATACTTGTCCATCAATACAAAATAAATTTGATTATGGTTATACATGTATAACACAGACAATTTTTTTGAAAATGTTTTCCTTTAAGTTTGCACGTTACGGACATGTTGAATACTTCAATTAAGAAATAATTCATGGTAGGAACATGTATATGGTTGGTGTGATTTAACCAAGGGGTGGGCCTTTAAATTTGAATTTTAACCCGAGCGTTAGTGAGGTGTTAAATTTACTAATATAACGGCCCAGCCCATTGTTAAATGACAACAACACTATGCCTTCTATGAATTATTTTGATTTTAATATGGCAAAAATTGAATTTTCCATATCTGTGTCTGTGACTTCATAAAACACAATCTGACATTTTCAGACAGATGCAATTTAACAGTCGAAACTAACACAATACATATTTACTTGTCTGAATGGCTTATGTTAAAAATGTTCTTGACCTTTATTTCCTTCACAAACCAAGATGGACAAAATTAAAAACATGGTTAATTTGCATCCCTTTTACTCTATCTGCATATAATTTGCACATATATGTTGAGCATTATACTGGTTAACGATTAACAAGAGCCATGTCGGAATACATAGTAAACAGGTAAACTGTTTTCTATACTCACCTATGATCATGCTCATATATATATATGTGTACAAAAATGTACAATGTCATGAATGTACATCTTAACATATTGAAGAAAATAAACTTGATGCATGCTTTGCATGATTTATGGTTTGTTCCTTCCATCATTGCATGTGGATTTACATTTGACTTTTATGGAACATGGTATAAAAATTTGGCATGATTATGAAGCTGAAGAAATTTCCAATTTTTTGCTTTATAAATTTAAAAATTATTATCCCCCTCGCACAACTTACAAATGACTTAGGGAGGGGATATAGCATCTCCCCTGTCCGTCCGAGTGTCCATTTATTCTTCCAACCCCAGGTTAAAGTTTGTGTTAGGTTCATATCTGAGAATCTACATGTGGCACATCAATCACCTTTGGTCAGTGGATGCATCTTGGTCCTTGGAGAGTGATGCTGTTTCAGATGATAATCGGGTCACTCTGACCTACATTTTATGCTTCAATAACTCGGGTTAAAGTTTGTGTTAAGGTTCATATCTGAGAAACTGCATGTGCATGTGGCACATCAATCATCTTTGGTCAGTGGATGTGTCTTAGAGAGTGATGCTGCTTCAATCAGATGATAATTGGGTCACTCTGACCTACATTTTATGTTACAATGATTCAGATTAAAGTTTGCGTTAAGGTTCATATTTGAGAAAACTACATGTGGCACATCAATCATATTAGGTCAGTGGTTGCATCTTGGAGAGTGATGCTGCTTCAGATGATAATTGGGTCACTCTGGCCTACATTTTTTGCTTCAATGACTCAGGTGAAAGTTTGCGTTAAGGTTCATATAAGAGAAACTACATGTGTCACATCAAGCATCGTTGGTCAGTGGGTGCATCTTCGAGAGTCTTCCAGCTTCAGATGATAATTGGGTCACTTTGACCTACATTTTACACTTGGCTGACTTGGGTTAAAGTTTTTCATTAATGTTCATATCTGAGATACTTCATGTTACACATCAATGATTATAATGTACAGAGGATGTACTTTTGACATTCATGCATCTTTAGATTATATTAGGGTTATTATGACCTTTATTTTTTGACAGCTTGCGAGGGGATTAGCTGTCATTTGCAACTGCTCCCACTTCTTGTTTTCAAAGTAAAATTTTAAATGGCAAGTGATGTCAGACTAAACGGATGATGGAAAATTATTCAGAATTATACAATATACAGATTTTTAATCTGCTTCGAGAGGTAGGTGCCCTTAAGTTTTTTACTTTGTCTGTCTGTCCATCAACATTTGTTTCTGTCAAAGATTTCTAGAATGTATAAGTGGGAAATGATTTGAAATTTGGTCTTGAACTTGGAAATGATGAGTTGTATTGTGCATGTTGTGGAAGCAATTTTCAAGTTTGTTGGACGTACACTTCCTGTTTGCCAATACTTTGGTTTTTAATTATATATCAAATTTCCGTCAAAGATTTCTTGGCTTGTACTGGGGGGGATGATTTGAAATTTGGCATGAAGCTTGGAAATGATGAGTGGTATTGCATAAGCAATTTTCAAGTTTGTAGGGCATCCACTCGCTGTTTCCTGATGCTTTGATTTTTAACAAGGAACCCAATTTTTGTCAAAGATTTCTTGGTTTGTATGAGTGGGAATGATTTAAAATTTGTATTTAAGCTTGGAAATGATGAGTGGTATTGTGTAAGTGAAAATGAAACCTTCAAATCACCCATTGTAAAATTTCACTTTTCCTGTCAGTTGTAAGCATGATTGTCATTTACAGATAAATTTTGATATATTTTCAGGTACTGATCATGCATGTGTCATAATAAAGGTATTAATAAAATAATTTTGATTTTCAGAGGTAAACTATTCACCAAAAGCAAAGCATAAAGTGCGAATATCTGAATTGTGTAGAATTTGTGGATTATCAGTAACAAAGCCTGTTTCAAAGCATAAATTTAGAAATGCGATTTTGTCAATATTTAATTTGGATGTTGGAATAGAAGATGAAAATATTTATCCGGTGAACATTTGTAAAGCACAAACAGATGTATTTTACAGATATAGAACTGCAATTAATAAAAAGATTGGATTTTCTACATCAATGGAAGTGACAGAGTTTCAATCTCACATTGACAACAACTAAAGATATTGTTGTTGTCTTCCAAACATTTAGATTTTATCTGCACTGATGAGACATAAGTTGTCGAAATGCGCATATGCAGAAAGTAAATTCACAGTAACCTCGGTATTTAGTTATTGTTCCGAGGCTAAACATGATGAAACTCCATTTAGAAAACGTTTCAATAGGCCCGAAAAATGGACACCACCAGGAAGAGGAAAAAGGTCAAAATTATTTTTGGAACCAGAACTTGCAAATGAATTTCCAAGAAATCCTCTTATCAATGGAATTGAAAATACGCCACAACAGGACAGAGAACGTGTTCTTAATGATTTTATCACGTTGGGTCTATCACATCAGGAGCGAATGAATATAATTGATGTTATTCTTAAGACCAAAAATTTCAGCTTTTCCCCAAGATATAGAAACTATACAGACAAAATATGATAGCACAGCAAAGCTAAATGATATGGAACTTAGCACATATTTGAATGAATTAAATCCAAACATAATTTGTCTTTTTAAGATTTTAACTGGATGTTCTCTAGACAAAGATAGTTATAGAGTTGCTATTCTTTTAGAAAGTTTATATAAACTAAGAAATGCAAATTTTGTTGGGCCTGTAAGTGTGCTACAAAATTTAACAATTTTATCATTGACAAATAGCAAAACAGCAGTTGATATAATAGGGAGTTCAGGTGCTGGTGGGAAATATAAGACACTTTGCAGATGGTTGAGCAACATTCCAGCAAATCCATTCAAATGTCCACCCGGTGATGTGCTGTTTGTTTTTGACAATGAGCAAATTATAGGAAAGACTTGGAATGTAAAGCCCCAAAATAAGGTCAAGAGCTCCGTTATTACAACAGTAGCTGTTGCAGTTGTAAAATAAAATTACTTATGAATGTAATGAGTCTTTACATCCAGCCAAGTGGTTTACACACGAGAAAGTCACTGAAATCCTAAAGGACACCATTCAGAGTGAAACAGAGTATAATGATTTGAAAACAGTTCATATGTATGAATTCAAACTATTCGTCACAGCTGCAATCGAAGAAATATTAGCATCCCAAGGTGAAACTCAAAAGGAGAAGGAAGATATAATAGACACAATGGTTACAAAACTTCAGAAGGAACGAGATTACCAGACGTGTGTTGAATGCAACATACTTGTTTCAAAAACAAAGAGGAAATGTCCACAGTGCAAGAAGGAACTTGCAAGACTTTCAGCTGCTCAAGGGGACGACCGTAATGACCAAAACGAATTAGCAGAAAGTACAGTAATCCTGCCACTTATTCCAGAGAAAAGGTAAATATAACTGAAAAGGAATATATACGTTATGAGCATGTAAAAAGCGGCCATCCACATGAACCGATTCCACTTTATGTACTTGACCCGGTATTTGTGAACCCAAATTCATATGATTCATTAAAACTTGTGCTAAGGCATATTGGAAAAATTGCAGGAGTGAAGCGGTACAAAGGAGATGAGAGGGAATGGGCAATGGTATGCTGTGATGGTCTACCATACACCATGCTTTTTAGACTAATTTATGACCATTATACTTCCTCAGTTTGCAAGCACAGTTTTTTTGGAACGGATCAGATAGAGACGCATAAAAAACTGCACACATAAACACCTGATATGTTGTTTTTTAGGGAGTTTGACTGGGTATATATACACTCTGCTGACGGCCATTATGAGATGAATTTGCATGAAGTCTTTGACATATAGAATGGGTTGGACATCTGACAATGCTTTAAAGGTAGCTTAAAAACTGCTACGACAGCCACAAGACATGGCAACTTGTTCTAATATTTCACTTTGGTACATTGATGGAGCTACTTATTCCATATGTAAGAACATTCCCAAATGAAAGAGAAGATAAGCCCACAGCAAATGGATTTTTGAAGTTTGCATGTTCCATGGATGGAAATCCAAACTACATGTATTTATTTGAAATGGCATCTAGATATAGTCAATCAATCATAAATCTAAGAATGGGAATTCGTAGAAACAACACTATCTTGATACAGTCTGCCAAATTTATGTCAAAAGAATTATTTCATGGTAAAAACCATCCAATGTATCAACAAATTGAAATGATTGAATCAATCCAACGTAAACTATGGCCAACAGAATTAGCGAATTTTATTCAGCTACATGAATCAATGTCAAAAACTTGAGAAAAATCAAAGGGGCAAGGATATGACTTTCTATTAGAGGAAGTAAATAGAGGCATTAAGTCCTGGATAAGGAAAGGAGTCGCATCTGATGACATGTGGCTAAATGTTTGCCGAAATTTTGATGTTTTGAATGACTTGCGTTCTAAAATTTGTGGCATTCTAAATCTTGACAAAGGTGAAGAATATGTGAGGAAACTAGATCTTGATGATGCCATCAATGATTGGAGAGTTTTACTGAGAGAAAAACAGTATTTCACAAGAGAAAAAAATACTTCACGAGGTTATAGATGGAAAACCTTTGCATGGTTCATTGATAAACTTTACGAAAGAAGCTAAACGAAAACGAGATTATAGACTATTAGAATTCTTTCTACAACAGGACTTGCTAGAGGATTTTTCTCTGAAACATCCTATTTTTGTAACACCAGATGAGGCTCAGCATTATTAATCATTTTTGGAACCTTACAATATCTAAAATTTTGTTGAAAACTAAGGAGTATCTCCCTCACGCATAGCTCTGTCCTTAGCTTATTTTGGTTTTACATTAAATCATATTGGTTATTTGTTCTCTATCAGTTTTTAAATGTCTTTGAGTTTATGGTCTTCCAAACGTTTAGATTTGATCTGCACTGAAGAGACATAGGTTGTCGAAATGCGCAAATGCAGAAGTAAATTCACAGTAACCTCTGTATTTAGTTATTTGTTACCACTGGGCCGATGCCACTGCTGGTGGACTGTAAGTCCCCGAGGGTATTCACCAGCCCAGTAGTCAGTACTTCGGTGCTGACCCGAAAGCCGATTATTTTTGGAACCTTACAATATCTAAAATTTTGTAAATTTTGTTGAAAACTAAGGAGTATCTCCCTCACGCATAGCTCTGTCCTTAGCTTATTTTGGTTTTACATTTAGATCATATTGGTTATTTGTTCTCTATCAGTTTTTAAATATCTTTCAGTTTATAGTCTTCCAAACGTTTAGATTTTATCTGCACTGAAGAGACATAAGTTGTCGAAATGCGCATATGCAGAAAGTAAATTCACAGTAACCTCGGTATTTAGTTATTTGAAAACCAAACGTTGGAAGTAATCGACAGAATTATCATAGAAATGATTGAAGGGTTCCAGGATGAACACACAAAGCAAACATATCACGACTATTTCAAGGCAGAAGTTTTTCGGAAGAAGTAGTCAGTTCATCTTGATTTTTTCAACGAAGTGTTAGAAGTACTGAATGGACACGCTTTACAACATGATAATACAGTTCAACCATCTTTATTGAAATAACTTGATCAATTTGCATAATTTCCAGAAAAAGTGATAATTCTGCAGCCATTTTCACAAAACATCTTACGATAAAAATGAATCTTAAGTTTATATGAAATGTAAAAGACTTACGACTAAAGTTTTTATGAAAAGAGCTGCTGAACACCAAAACATTATCTTGTACTGGTATTTTTAAAAGCATTAACAGTGACTTTCATTGAGCTATTATAAAAAAAGAATATTGTGTTCCCTGCATGCATAAGACAAAATCCAATCAAAGCAACAACACTTTTATTTCTGTTCTCATCTGAAAGTCACAATGAGGACGTAAAACTGAACAAGCAATCATAGTCCTCTAAGTTTTGGTTGGCCCCTAGCACTAGTTTCACCACATGCATCATGTGTATTTAGCATATTTAACAAATTTCAGTGAACTGCATTACTAATACTACCACAATAGTTTCAGTTATTTGGCATGGAAATGTGTGTATTGACAGGTAAGTCAATTGAGAGGTTTCCTCGTAAAAAGAGACTCCTAAGGCAGATTTACTGCTCTGTTATTCTTAAAAAATATAATTCAGCAATGTAAATATTTATCCAAAGGAGTATATCAGTATGCAAATGGATCATTTTCATAGCAAAAACAGTAAAACCTGTATTATTGAGAGATCACCTTTGGGATGGATTTGGAGAAAGGTGACTTGTATTCTACAAGCTGTAGGTCAAAAATGCATGAAATTCAGAATGAAGGGTTCATTAGAAAGTGACCTTTTAGATCAATTCACGGGTGACCTTGTAAAAAGCAACTAAGGCAGATTGACTGTTCTGTTATTCTTAAATGAGACTCAGTTCAAATGCAAGCTTTTATTCAAGTTTTATTTTATGTTGTTCCCTGGATCTTAAATATTTATAAACAACTTCGTTTAGTAGAACATGAAGAAATTTTTTTTTAAAATTCCATAGATAAATTTATATGTCACAAAAGGTCAAAGAAAATATTATTTGTTCAGGAATGATTAATATGTTTGAGTTGATTGCAGGACAGGAAGAAATACATATGGAGGCTGAAAGTATGTCTGATCAAAGAATCAGAAAATCAAGCATTAATGCATTTAGGACTGTTGAGTGGTGAGTTTATTTCATAATTCATTTTGTATAAATAAACAAATTTGATATGTATTTCATGTATATTTTGAAGATAACAAATGACTCTGTTCATATATGGTAAACAAAATCCAGTTGTTGCCTATTGTTTAAATGGTCTTAAGTATTTCCCCTATTACAGCCTTCCTTGTAAAGTTGTCGAATTCTATTAAACTGTAAACGGAATGAACAAAAATAACTAGATTATTGGTACATATAATTGTTAAATTAAACTTCCCAACATCTCATCATATTGCTCATTTCAAAAAGTCAGTTTCCTCCTCAGTCCAGACTCAACCCTAGTACCAGAGGTTTAATCTGTAGCATAACTATATGTTTAACGGTTGTCAAAGTTCATCGTTTGACTTATAAATACTATTTCTTACAATGTTGTATGTAAGTGGTGTATGTTTGTTTAAATTGTTTTGCTTGACCCTGAAGGGTGTAATTTGTCAAATAAAGTATTATTTACTTCCCATCAACTTCTACCAACTAGACTCGACATAAGGCTAGAGACTAGTACCGAGCTGATAAAGAATAGATCAGCTCAGACTTAGTGTTAGTTACTCAAATTCAATTTTTAGTTTAAAATTTTTCAGAATTACAGTGCGCCCTCGTTATATCACCATCTTTGGGACCAACGTAAATTTTGGCGATGAGTGAGGGTGGCGATATATTGAGGGAATATATAAGATAAAAACTACGTAACTTTTTGAAAAATGGACCTTGAAAATGAGTGGCGATAAGTGAGCGACCGCCATTAAAGAGGGGCGGTATAACAAGGGAGCACTGTAGTTAATTGTTTTCAAATTATTGAACCACAACCTACATCTATTGTAGAAGACTGTGATACAGATGGAGGAATCTGGATTGTCATATGGGGAACTTGGAGTTACGGAACAAGGTGCACTACACAGCACAGACCAAAAAGGTGGTAAGAAATATCCTACATGTACATTTAACTACAAAAATTTAGACATTTCTGATTGATTGATTGATTGAATATTGTTTAACGTCTACTCAGCAATATTTCAGCTATATCAAGACGAGAACAAGTTTGTTAATAAATAATCACTTTGGGGTATGGAAAGGGCCATGGGACGGGAAATTCTGACTACCACTGGAAAAGTAGGGTGAAACCGTCAAGGGCGGAGAATTTAGCCCTGTAGCTTGGCTTGTCTTGGCTGTAAAAATGTTTCACAGAATTTAGTATAATTAACTATGTTGTAATGTCATTGTCGTATTTCGGTCCATCTTTTATATTATATCTATAAGTAGAATCACTCTAATAGAACTTTGCCCGTTTAATATATGTTTGTTGACGATACAGCATCCATCACCAGTAAAGACATTGTAGCATTGGTCGATGTCTATCAATGAATTCCACTGAAACCATTGCTAGGGGCTGTGTTGAGCTTACACAAAGGTATGAGCAAAGCTCATTGTTGAAGGCTTCATGGTAACTTCAAGATGAAGAACAACAATTAAAGAGTTGTTCCATGCTTGGTTCTGCCATGCATTTGTAGATTTCGTCTAGTGTGCATTTAATCCATATCCTTTCATTGTTTATAGAATCACTATATTAATAATAAGATTAAATTGTTTTATTGCAGAAGTTGTTACTTGTGAAAGCCTAATATGCGAATCTGAAGTACCATTAACTTCAATGGACCAGAGTAAAACATATCACTCAGAGGAAAGTAATGGTAACTGATTCTCATCATATTTTTGTTTTCACTACACTACATACTCCAAGAATATCACTAGAAAATATGCTACATTTATCTCCTAAAACTCCAGACATTTCTATTTTAGATGTAAAAGTACTTCACAAAATTTAGAGCTTTAACATGACTAACTATGTTGCAGTTTCATTGTGGTGTTTCGGTCAGTCTGCATTAAGGTAGATCGACACTAATACATGGTGCATTCAATTGGCGCATATTTTGAAACACAGGTCAGAGCCGGAATTGACTTGATTTTCTAGCCAGAAAGTTCTTTTCTCGGCATTTTCATGATGATGTCATAATAAATTGACAAATATCAAACGTCATATTTTGTTCACTTTGCCGATTAGCTCCCTTTTTTGTAAATATTTTCTATTTCATAAATTACAGAAAATATCACTCTCAATCAATTAGTGATATATAGATTTATTCAGCACAACATATAGCTTAAGTGTTTCTCTCTTAAATATCGAAAAATAAGAAAAATCTATCTGATATTTGTTTCATTTGAAAGCTAAACAGTAAGCATGTTCTCAAATTTCCCTATTTATTCTTTGTTAATCTTACCAAAAAACAAGGATTTTGGCCTGGTTATCAAAGCTCGGTAACAGAAGATGATTTATGACATATCATTTTTATTTTATTTTTGATACATATGAGTTAGGAACTACAAAATAACTTAAAATAAAAATATTCTGTCTGAGATTTCTATAAGGCTTGATCTACTTTAAATTATATCTATAAATAGAATCATTATACATGTATTAATAATAAGATTAAATTGTTTTATTGCAGAAGTTGTTACTTGTGAAAGCCTAATATGTGAATCTGAAGTACCATTCACTTCAATGGAACAGAATAAAACAGATCTCTCAGAGGACAGTAATGGTAATTGATTCTCATCATATTTTAGCTTGATTTGTTTAAGAGATAATTCACTATGCAACGCATACCAAAAAGATGGCAAGAAAATATGCTACATGTACCTACTAAACTTCAGACATTTCTGTTTTGGCTGTGAAAATGTTTCATAGAATTTAATATGATTAACCATGTTGAAGTGTCATTGTGGTATTTGGGTCAATCTGCATTAAATTATATTTATAACTAGAATCATTATATTAATAATCAGATTTAAATTGTTTTATTGCAGAAGTTGTTACTTGTGAAAGCCTAATATGTGAATCTGAAGTACCATTAACTTCAATGGAACAGAGTAAAACAGATCACTCAGAAGACAGTAATGGTAATTGATTCCCATCATATTTTAGCGTGATTTGCTTTTTAAGAGACAAGTCACAGAGACTCGAGTTTATCATTATTTTACACCTGGCTGGTCATTTATGTCATATTATTATGTTACCCAGAGTGTTAAGGAGGTGTAAAAAAATAAATGGCAAGCCTGATGTAGAACACTGATCAACTGAAGTCTGTGTGAATTATTTTGATTTTAATGGGATAATTATATACGATACATTTGTTGTATTGAGACTTTTGTTTGCCTATAATTGTCGCCATATTTGGCTTTCCCCGCTATTAATTGTACCCATTATGTCACAAACAAAACATTCAACTTTACATCCGAATCAAAAATTATGTTCTTTGAACGTTACATCACTATGGATGGTCGACTTTTTTCATGCAGTCGCAATGGCAAAATCGTCATTTTCTGTGGGAGTAATCTGGAAAAGTGTTTCTTTTTCACATATTGCCCATAGGTTTATCTTTTTTTAAACATCTAGTGTTCTTTTAGCGTTTTAAGCATATCATGTTATAATTGTTTTTCTACGCATCGGTTAAGCACATCATAAAATTTAAATCTTTTGTAACGAACATGCTTGTAAATCTTATACATATTATGCCAACTGTCAAGGAAAGGTCACTCGCATATATTTACATAATGTAGTAAACTTGTTTTCTTCTGACATTCTTGAATGGAGGAGTTTTTACTTTCTTCTTTTTAACTTAATAGTTGCAAAGTTAATGGTATTGTTGAGGGTTCTAATGATTTGAAGTATTGTTTAAAGTATTTGTATTTTTTTTTCTTTGCAGATTCAGATTCCAACATGATTTTTGAAACGAAACACAGAATCGGAAGGATTTATTATTATTCGCTCCAAAGAAAAAGGTTCTGTCTATTATGGGGGAACAGATCAAGAACTTGAAGAGAAATTTAGAGCAAAACAACCCTTGATGGAGAATGTCCCAGAAAAAAACACAAAGAAAATATGAAGAATGGATGTATGTGCGATAATGGAAAATGTTGCCACATGTGGAACTAGGACAGAAAATGTCCCAGAATCCCCAGATCCTTCTTCTCCATGTAAGGTACTAGCATGTGTCCGAGATATGATGCCCCTGTCTGAGAGACAGTAATAATATTGGAAATACACATAAGACGATGTGCATGAATATTTACAGCTATTTTAAAACTACCCTTAATTGTTCTTGGCCTGTAGTAGCATATCTTCCCCTTCATGGATTCTAATACAAAAATAAAACAAGGAGCATTGGATAATTACAGCTATTATAAACCTTCCCGAATCGTTGTTGGTCTGCGGTAGCATATCTTTAACACTGCTAGTGCTTTAGTTATTTGGCGTTCTTGTTCATTTTTGTTTATTTGTTTTGTCTTTGTCATACTGATTATGTTGATTAAGTATTTCGACAACTTATGTCTCTTAAGTGTCTCTTAAGTGCAGATCAAATCTACACAGAATTTCTTTCGAAGTTATGAATTCAGATTCGGTGCAAATCTTTGCGTAGCGTATGTACCCTGCAATTTTCGCATATCTTCCTACCTCAAAACATTTGTTTTTGTGCAAGAACACGGTTATATTTTCTATGTCCACTACAATGTATGGCAAGCTTAGCATTTTCAATGTAAGAGTATATTTATTACTAGCCCGTCACAATTAGACACTTTGATTTTTATGAAAAGAAAGTATATTGCCATTACTATAACCTACAAATATGAGTTAGTCGATAACTGTTTGCATTTATATACAACAATATTTTGTCAAGTGATCTACACACACATTGAAACAAACATGTAATAAAATATACACAAAGAATTTAACAAATTTAACACTAACATAAAACTTGCCATTCATTAGATTTCCTTTGATACACGTTTCCATGGATTTCGTCACTGAAGTTGTAGAAATGAATGAATAGCACACAACAAAACAGATATTAAAAAGTGGTGGAAGTGACATTTCACACGAAATCTAGTTTTACCCTCGACCCTATGAAAGTATATCACTTAATATAAAACAAAATCATGATGCTTATACAAATACTATGCCTTGATGTGGCAAATGGACACTCGGAACAGTTGGGTCAGTGTACAGTTCACCAAGTGCTGACCCTTTCACCAAAAATGTTGTCGAGCTACTTGATATACAAGAACATTGTGACCTCATACCTGGAGATTTTAACATGGATTCATTTACTAATTCATAAAAAACACTTGAACTAAAATGTTACAATCAAATAGGGAGGTTTTTATTTTGCACTTTATTCGTATAGATATTGAAAATGTGCAAATTCTGAAATAGAAATGAAATTCAATCGAGAAGAAATGATAATAACACTCTTTATCCAAATTTTAGTACTTTAGATAAGAAATCTCAATTGATATGGTTACTGTAATGTTTAATAGTAAAAAAAATAATATAATATGAAACAGCAAACTCCCGAATGTATTAAAGATATCTTCCAATTACATGTCTAGCTGTCTCGAAATCAGAAAAACAAACTGTGTTAACAATTTATTAAATACTCATCAATATTATATTTGTTTATTTGTCTTTTTCCTTTTTGATTTACATTGTTTAGCGAGATATAATGCACGGGTTAATTTTTGTGTTATTTCGTGTGTACTTGTTTATATGCCATAACCATTTATTGTAAATGTGTTTGCGCAAATAAAATATTGTCTATTGTCTATTTTGAGGATCAAGTCGTAATAAAAAGTGTCTCCTTCCTTTTACATAAGTTAAAATGAGCAAAAATAGTTTTGTCTGAATGTTTAATTGAACCTTGACCCAAGAACGTATAATGAGAAGGATAAGCATCCCGTGATAAAGTTAAAATATCGCGTGGGATGTGAGATTTTGTAAAATTCGGAACACTATCTTTAAAGCATTTGAACAACATGAATATATTTATGATGGTCAGAAAAATTGTTCTGGCAGTGAAGTAGATGTCACAGTTTACGAAAATATTAATTTTGGGAAATTCTGTGAACTGCTTTTAAGGTAGTTCGATCCCATTAAAAATGTCAGACAGAATTTTTCTTTTTTAAGATATTTTGTAGGTCTTAAACTATATATTCAAAAAATAAAATAAAAATGATATGTCACCGATCATCTTTTTCTGTTATCTGTTATTCTGCCCCTTGAAACTTTGAATTTTGCAAATTTAGGGTTTTGTACTCATAACTTGTGAATGAAATAAGTTAAATAACATACCGTCTTAAAACTTGTTTACCATAAAACACAGGCCAATTATAATTTTGGGTTCATTGGTACACATAGTTCTGGAGTTTTGCCCCCTTTTAACTTAGAAAATTTGTGAAACGTGGTGAGGTATCATGTAATGCACCATTACTATTTTTATATGAAAAAATGCATATTTTGAGAATTCATGCTATGTCATATATTGCCTTCACAGATTTTAATACTCAAGGGTAAAAGCAGCAAAAATTGCAACTTTTAAAATAATGTATTTTTTGTCGGATTTAAGTGGGGTTTGTTGCTTTAAATTCTATGCAGAAACTTAAATTTATAGTAACTTTAGAATGTTTAAATTTTCGGGGAAGATATTTATGTATTTAAATAAATTTACTAACAGAGGTAATTGTTATAGGAATGCAAAATTTTGCACAAAGATATTCGAATGCCAGGTTTTGTACCCTAAATACTTATACATCTAAAAATATTGTGAAACGACTGAAATTTGATCAATTAAATTCACTATGATTTTTATTTAGGAAATATTCTAACTCATGGTTTAATAAAAAAGGAATTAAAAAATTCAAAATTTAGGATGACTATTCCCGGGCCTCGTCCAAAAGAAAAAAATATACCCCCCCAAAAATACCAAAATTTGGAAGTATACCCCCAAAAATACCTATTATAATAATACACCCCAAAAAATACCTTCCAAAATTTTAAACCCCATAAAAATACCAAAGCCAAAGGCAAAGCATTAAAAAAATCACAAAGCCAATTAGAATCAAACTAAACATAAAAGTCTTTGCTGGTCCCCTTTAAAAAATGTTCAGGTCCAAGATACTAGAACAGGAAGAGGAATGATATTTTGTCCGTGGACAGGAGGATCCAGATAAGAAGGTGTTTAAGGACAAATGTGACCAAATTTTGTTTCAAATTGGTCTTCAAATGAAAGTTTACAACAGACAGACAAACTTGTAAAAGCCAGGGTTTGCTAATTGTATTTCTTCTTTCAAGTATGTTTTAACAATCCATAAGTCTTGATTGATTGATTGATTAGTTAGAGTTTAACGTCCAATGAGCAATATTTCAGCTATATCAGGACGAGAACAAGTTAATCAATTCAAAACAAATTGTAAGTAAAAGAAGAAAGAAATAAAGGTGGAAGGGACAACCGGGGCAACGACTTTTGATTGCCACTGGAAAAGGGGAGAAATGGGTAGGGGCATGAAATTCAGCCTTCCATACGACACCCAGTGCGTCTGCTCTCTTTAGAGAAATATAGAAGGGGTCTTTATACTGCATGGAGCGTGGCGTTTCTCCACACAGTTTGGCTACAATGGTTCGCGGTCAGGCTTTCCGTATTATGACCTGACTACCCCGCAAAGACAGGGCATTCCCCTATCCACCACCTGGGGACGCGCCCGGCAGCTCTGTAGCCAAAGCCCCTGAAAACCTATTCAGGTGCCGGGCCATAAGTCTTGAATATTTTCTTGGAGGGAGGGAGGGAGGGAGGGATGGGGTCCATAAATTGAACTGAAAAAAAAATCATAAATTTTCAGACAAAACCCTCATCTTACCATATACATTTTTTTCTCCACTTTTAAGGGGTGCACACTTCTCACACCACCCCCTATAAAGCCCGGCCTAATTTCTTACAAAAAAGCAGGAAATGATGTACTTGAATAGCCCACTATACCATTTTTAGCTTACCTGACCCAAAGGGTCAGTGTGAGCTATTGGCATCACTTGGCGTCCGCCGTCCGTTAACTTTTCACATATTCATCTTCTCCTCTGAAACCACTGAAGCAAATTCAACTAAACTTTACAGGAATGATGTATGGAAGGTCCTTTACAAAGATTGCTCATTTCGTTCCGATCCAATAAAAAAAATTGAATGTCTATTTGTTTATACATGTATATACATATTGTACCATGCAATGTAAAAAAAATAGGATACTCTGCTAATGTCTTATTTTAATATTAATAATATTTATTTGTGTTTTCAGTCTTCAAAGAACAAAGACCTGGTTATTGGTATTTCCACAGAAGTCATGATACATGTAGCTGGGGATTTAAGGAATCATATACATTGACTTTTCATTTGTTGAATCATCATGTGGATATAACTGGACTATTTTATTGTTTATACTTCATTTAATTAAATTACAGTTAGGTGAAACAACTTTTGTTATATGTTTTTAGCTCATCTAGGCTAAGAGGCCATGTGAGCTTTTGCCATCCCTTTGTGTCTGTCATATATGGTCCGTAATCCGTCTGTCAATTATTTAAAAAATTTTCTCCTCTTAAACCACTAGGCCAATTGTAACCAAACTTGACCTGATTCATCACCAGGATATGCAGTTTCAAAATTATTTTTGATTCAAGTCCAAACCTAAGGCCAATCAACATGGCCGTTGTAACTAAAAATAGAACATGCATGTAGAACATAGGGTAAATTTCATTTTCTTGCAAAAACCATTACAGATTATATGAACCTAACACCGGTGAAAAGGCAAGATCAAGAAATCTCAGACACCCAAGGGTAAGATTTCAATATTTCTATGACAAGTCTTGCCGAGTCAGAGAACCATTGAAATCTTGCCCGAGGTTGTCCGAGATTTCTAAATCTTGCATTTTCAACGGCCTTTGATTTATTTTCTCACTTTTGTAATCACAAACTAGGATTTATTTACAACCAAGTCGTACTTGACATCCGACGTTCCTAAGCGAAGTCAATGACGTCAGAATACGTTGCTTGGTAATTTCTGAAAATCTCACACCGCTAAAAATAGGAACTGTCCTGTCTCAAAATTGAGGGGAAAAAAATCTGAGGGAGTCAAAATGATCAACATAAAAAGATCAACCCTGCATTGCATTCTAAAGAAAATCCAAAAAACAGTCTTGGTGTCGGCGTTGGTGTCTGTGGTCAGCATAACTTTGTTTCTAGTGGACGGATCATCTTAAAATTTCAGTATGAGGTTTCTTGCCATAAAGCTAAGCCCAGGTATTAATTTCGAGTTTTATGGCCCACCTGTTTCAAAAAAGGGGCCAAAAAGAGGTAAAATTGGGTATTTTCGTGTCTTTGGACAGCATAACTTTGGTTTCAGTTAACGGATCATTTCCAAATTTTAGTATGATGTTTCTTGGCACATGCTTACGCAAACGAAGTTTGGGGGGGGGGGGGTATATACAATGAAGGAATCACCATGTCTGTCCCTCTGTCCCCTTTCGTGTCCAGAGCAGAACTTTTGTACCGTAGCACCTAGGATTATCAAACTTGGTGTGTGGATGCATCATGGGAAGATGATGTGTTGCGTATCAAATTTAGGTCACTCTTGACTTTGACCTTAATGATAGTAAAACCGTGTCCGGAGCAGAACTTTTGTACCGTAGCATCTAGGATTATCCAACTTGGTGTGTGGATGCATCATGGGAAGACGATGTGTCGCGTACCAAATTTAGGTCACTGTAACCTTGACTTTGACCTTTATGATAGTAAAACCGTGTCCGGGGCAGAACTTTTGTACTGTAGCATCTAGGATTATCAAACTTGGTGTGTGGATGCATCATGGGAAGATGATGTGTCGCGTATCAAATTTAGGTCACTGTGACCTTGACTTTGACCTTTGATCTTAATGATAGTAAAACCGTGTACGGAGCAGAACTTTTGTACCGTAGCATCTAGGATTATCAAACTTGGTGTGTGGATGCATCATGGGAAGACGATGTGTCTCGTACCAAATTTAGGTCATTGTGACCTTGACTTTGACCTTTATGATAGTAAAACCATGTGCATTTCGTGTCCAGAGCAGAACTTTTGTACCGTAGCACCTAGGATTATCAAACTTGGTGTGTGGATGCATCATGGGAAGACGATGTGTCGCGTATCAAATTTAGGTCACTGTGACCTTGACTTTGACGTTTATGATAGTAAAATCGTGTCCGGGGCAGAATTTTTGTACTGTAGCATCTAGGATTATCAAACTTGGTGTGTGGATGCATCATGGGAAGACGATGTGTCGCGTATCAAATTTAGGTCACTGTGACCTTGACCTTTGACCTTATTAATAGTAAATCCTTGCACATTTTGTGCCGAAAGCTTTGTATCCACTGAATTATATATTATTTAATGTATTACCCTTTAAATGAAGTACCAGATATGAACTGATTTGAATAAAACCTGTAATTTCAGTCCTGACAGGCTTTATTTCTGTTAGATTTACTTTCCAGAACCATGTGGCTGAAGGTCACATTTCAAAATGACATGCCTTGGTACTCAAATGCAGTTGCGGGGGGTATTAGTCTGGCTTTGCCGACAGCTTTAGTTTTTATTCCCGCTGCAGTAGATCAATGTGCAAATTAAGGCCATGCAAGGGGCGGGCGAAATATATCCTGTGTCCACAGTTTATTCATAATTTGTTTCCTTTCCAAGCTATGAGGGGCCTAACAGGACCAAAATTGCAAACATGCAGATAACCTAAAATCTTTATTTTTCATCTGATTTCATTGGAATTTTTTTCCTTTAGATTCCTCTCATTGTAGGCTTTCAGTAATATGTCAACATATTTGGCATAGCTCTTTCTGTTTCTGAGCTATAAGGGGTCAAAGGGGCCAGAATTGCAATTTTTAGAAATATGTGAAATCTTTAAAGATCAGATTTTGATGGGATTTTTTTCTTTGGATTCCTCTCAATGCAAGCTTTCAGTAGCATGTCAACAGATTTGACGTAGTTTTTACCGTTTCTGGGCTATAAGGGGTCAAAGGAGCCAAAATTGCAGTTTTTAGAAATATGTGTACTCTTTATTTTGCATCAGATTTTGATGGTATTTTTTCCTTGCATTCCTCTCATTGTAAGCTATAAGTAAAATTCAACAGATTTGGTGTAGCTCATATCGTTTCCAAGCTATAAGGGTCAGAGGGGCCTAAACTGGAATTATAAGAAATATGTGAAATCTTTATTTTTCATCAGATTTTGATGGGATTTTTTCTTTGGATTATTCTCATTGTAAGCTTTATTTTCAGTATTTTGTGTCCAGCTAATTACTGTGTCAAGCTTTTTACTGTGTACACATTAGCTCTAAATTACACTTTTTCAAATTTCAGTGGTCAACATGCTGCGCTCTGGGTAGCCCTTTATATAATAAGTGGGCAGATCAGTGAACAAATGAATGATTTTAGAACTGATCATGAATCAAAGATTGCCGCCACTGCAGATTTAAGTTTAAAATTGAACTCTGTTGGAAAATGTAAGCAGTTTACCCTTGGATGCAGGATTGTCAACAAACAACTCTGAGTTCTCCATATAATTTTCACTTTCGCCATCCCTGCATGCATCTGTCAGCTCCGCCTCAAATGTGGAAGGGGCATATAGTGTTAGCCTTGCCCGTCCGGTTATTTTGCGTTTAAGTACATTTCTCAGAAACTGTGAGAGGTAGAACAATGATAATAGGTCAGTGGGTAGATCTTTGATAGCACTACTAGTCCATTAAGGTAGTTTAACTCTCTGACCTACATTTCATGCTTGACTGACTATGGTTAAGTTTTGCTTTTAGTCCATTTCTCAACAAGTATGCATTATAAGAAAATGTTATTTCGTCAAATTTATTGCCTTGATGAGTACTACCTAAATCGTTGACAATTAGGTGGCTTTGACCTATATTTTATGCTTCAGTGGCTTTGGTTAAATTTTGCGTTTAAGTCCATTTCTCATCAACTACATAGTACAAGACAATGATATTTCATCAAATAAATTGCCTTGATGAGTAATATCCAAATCATTGACAATAAGGTGGTTTTGACCTACATTTCATGCTTCAGTTACTTTGGTTAAGTTTTGCATTTAGGACTATTTCTTAAATATTATGTATTGTTGCATTGTGATATTTCACTGCAACATTCATCTAGAAGAGAACTACCCATATCACCAGCGATTGGGTGTTCATGACCGACATTTTATGCTTGAATGATATGATAGATTGGTCGGGTGCTTATTTTACAATTTTAGTATTTTAACTGGCACTGGCATTTCCCCTTTTACATTTTTTTGCTCTATTTTCAAAATCTCTGGTATCAGTTTGAACTGTTTTTTTTTTTTTTCATTTGGTTCAAATATTGTGAAAAGTAATCAAACTTATTATGACTAAAAATTTTATTTTCAAAATTTCAGAATTACCCATTTCTCTTTCAGTTATACACCGAATTTACACTTAACCTTAGTATTTCTTTGAGTTTTATATATTATGACAGTATTCATTTGGGCTTATATTGGGATGATATTCTATTGTAGTATTTATTTTGGTACAGATGGCACGTCTAATGGCAATGTATACGAGAGTTATCCCTCCCACGGGCATAGATCATGTAGCCAACTCTGAGAGCCAACCGTGATGGCATGTTTGGCAACTTGTAGATTGGTATCCGTTTTAAGGCGTTTTAACAGAAACGGAATCTAATACTTCAAGCCTTCATAAAAGGGGGTCAAAGAGAATTCCAGGATATATTGCCGTTTAGACGCAGTTCCAGCTTTAGCAGATCTATTTTTTACCCCCCCCTTCTCTATATCCGTAAGCAACATCAAAACATGGGGGTTCCTTCAAACTTTTATTACCTTGGCGAACAGGCACTTGTTTCATTAAAAAATTCAGTCGTGTGGAAGAATAGAGGGAGGGACCGACATTTAAAAAAAAATCAAAGAAACAGTGCCCGTGTCTTGACAATTTGTCTATTTGCGTTTCACTTTGGCTCATGACAATTCTTTCTGTTCGGCAATTTTGTTAAAAAATGCTATGCTTTAATAAAAATGTTGCATTTGTTAATTTAGGCCAATTTGCCAAGATATCGTATTTCCCTGTCACATGCACCGAATTGGTTATCGGTAGCTATCTCCCTTGGTAGAATCTGCGGGAAATCCCACGTGCTGCTGTAAAATAATTACTGCTCCTTACGTTATTTCCGGTGTCAACAATGGCAGATATTCCCCATGTTAAATCTCCGTAGAGAAGTGTTTTTCTGGACTAGCGGCCTAAGATTTTATCGGATAACATAATAATTGTTGGAATAAACATAGCCAATTTTCATTACGTCAGAGGGTGCATATTTCGTCTCAACGCGGTGAGTAGTTTTCATTTCTCGTCCATTTTAGAGCAAATTTGAGGCTGTGACACAGAGTATAGTTACTATGTCCTTATTCACTTTTAAATGACACTTATTCAAACCTCGGTGGTGGACATGCTGCGGTCGTATCATGCTGCGCTCGGCGTAGCCCTTTGTTTTGTTTTAAATTCTTAGCATTGTTATAATAAATCCTTGTATCAATGTTAATAACTCAAACATGCTGAACCATATAGGGCACAAAATATGCACCAGATTAACGTGGTATAGATTTGTAACCCCCATTAGTTCAATGGTTACAAGTGGTTACACTGGTTACATGCATGGCAACTTGAGGAATATCTAATAACTCTCCTTTCCATGACTTCAGGGGTTACAAGGGTTACATGCATGGGGAATCTAGGTTACAAGGGTTACATGCATGAGAATGAAGGTTACAAGGGTTTATCATGGGGAATGGAGGTTACAATGGTTACGTGTATGGGGAATAAGGGTTACAAGGGTTACATGCATATAGAATCAAGGTTACAAGGGTTACATGCATATAGAATCAAGGTTACAAGGGTTACATGCATGGGGAATGCAGGTTACAACGGTTACATGTATGGGGAATCAAGGTTGTAAGGGTTACATGCATATAAATTCAAGGTTACAAGGGTTACATGCATGAGAAATGAAGGTTACAAGGGTTGCATGCGTGAGGAATTGAGGTTAAAAGGGTTACACACATGGAGAATCGAGGTTACAAGGGTTAGAATCAAGGTTACAAGAATTACATGCATATAGAATCAAGGTTACAAGGTTACATGCATGGGGAATGCAGGTTACAACGGTTACATGTATGGGGAATCAAGGTTGCAAGGGTTACATGCATATAAAATCAAGGTTACAAGGGTTACATGCATGAGAAATGAAGGTTACAAGGGTTGCATGCGTGAGGAATTGAGGTTAAAAGGGTTACACACATGGAGAATCGAGGTTACAAGGGTTAGAATCAAGGTTTCAAGGGTTACATGCATGGGGAATGCAGGTTACAACGGTTACATGTATGGGGAATCATGGTTGCAAGGGTTACATGCATATAAAATCAAAGTTACAAGGGTTACATGC
>MJUU01047202.1:0-11197 GCA_002080025.1 Modiolus philippinarum | reverse complement strand
GACGTAAAACAGAATATATTTGTGTAAAAAAAATCGTGCGCAACCCTTAACTTGTTTTCTTTTTTTATTATTTATTTATAGGAGAATTTGTAAACATTTCCTTCAAATGTTGCTTCTGGCAATCCCACATTTGCGTCTATAGTAAGTGAGAACCGAACCGTGAGTCTAAACGAGTTACCCAAGGACCATGGCAACATCGGGCAAACAAAGAAACAGGACATAGCATGAGTACGGCACAGAAAAGAAAAATTAAGACACAAACATATAAAGAGGAACAACACGGACCCAATAAAAACCTTGGGTGATATCAGGTGCACCGGCAGAGTAAGCATAACACCTCCCCTTCCATGTTGAACATGTCAACTCCGGTAGTAAAGTCACATTTCGTTAGAGGAAAAACAAACTTAAGCTGTAAAGAAAAAGATCTGCTCTCATTTGGGGAACAGATATCCCATAGCGGTCCACATGATTGTTATGTCGTAAATCATTTATCATTGTTTATATTGACATGATCTTGTTCCTTGTCAATTGTGTATTAAATTCTAAATTGAAAAAAATGTGGGGAAAATGAGGATAAAATAGACTGTTTTTTTGATTCATCTCAAAGGGTCAAAAATTGACAAGAATAATGACGAAGTTGTAGAACCGGCAAACGGTTTTTAACTAAAAAGAGGTTTCACCTGCACTACTGAAAACGTAAAATTGGCTGTTCAGTAATATTCAAAATTCGAAGAAAAAAAACGACAGAAGAATACTGAACCACTTCAAACAGTTTGCCAAACCAAGTGACATTTTTCTTTCAAAATTACTAAAAAAACCGTTTTCTGTAAGGTTTTATAAAAAAAAAAAAAAAAAAAAAAATGGGTTCCAAAAATATTTTTACACATTCAGCAGAGACATGCAACAGATTAATTCGGATAAAATACATTTAAGTTACAACGAGTGTTTCCCAATGGATTGGAAGTATAATATTAGGAACTTACCAGGCAGTGAATAATGATACTTTACCAGTTTATACCAGTGTAGACTTTTATATCAGAATACTAAATATATTCAGTTCATGTAAATCTAAGTTCATAGTTCATGAACTTGTGAACTTTAAGACATGTACTTTGTTTCCATTGATGTACATTGTACCATTGATATTAATTTGACGTTTTATGACGAAAAAATATTATCCCTTGTTTTTGGAGATGGCATTTGAAATTTTAGAATTATTTAATTGTGGAGTTCCTTTTCTCGATAAATATGTATATATATTAAGTCAAAATTTTCAATTCGGCTCAAGCTATAGCTGGCTAATGTTTGGCAAACGACGCATGCATAATCATTGGCGGAAGTTGAGGGGGTGGAACCCGCTTTTGAAAAATATTGAAATTTTGTGCAAAATTTAGAAAAGAAAACTAACAAAACTGGTAAAAAAATGACCTGCAACCAGGAACACTTACCTTTTTTCAGAAACCTCATTGGACCTCCCCTTTTTCGAGGCTGGATCAACCGTTGCAAATTTTTCTAAAGGGTACATTATAATATTTTGCAGTAATAGATCTGAATATCACTCTTACACCTGTGTGTTTTTACATTGAAAGGTCCTTAATATAGTAAAAATGTGTCAACGGTGTTAGCAGATCCAGGGAGAGGTGATTCAGTGGGTTGGAACCCCCCTTTTTGGAAAATTTTTAATGCCGTCACTATTTCTATGTTGTTTTTTTTTTTTCAGAGGGAAAATTATAAGATTTTTATATAATATATTTTTAAAAGGTGCATGCATAAACACAAAATATTTATGAAATGTCTGTAGAATTATAATTGTGTAACACAGAGATATGATACCCTTTCTGATACTTTATCCATTTTTTGAAAATTTTTGATTTCCGGAATATTTTCAATAGATTAAATTACGCATTCGGGAAAAAATGCCGGAAAATTAAACGTGGTCTCTTATTACTGTATGCCAAACATCTGAGAGACAAAGATTCTGACTTTTTGAATGGAGGTAATGGACAAAACAAAAAACAGTCAAGTACATGTTAAAAATCTCAAATGTTAATTTTCGTCCCATACTGGATAAGTTTTGTCCACTGCATCAAGTTCGAAGTTTCCAAGGTCGTTATATGTGTCTGTTTTCTGTTTCAAAACTAATTTTTGCCCCGGACTTGCCATATTGATGACCTCGGTATGTTAAACGTGTGTTGTTTATTGTCAAATTAATAAACGTCATGTCTAACATATTTTCCTTACAGCTATATTTCTTGTTTAAACCGGTTTGATTCGGAAAAGGTAGCATTAAAACAATAAATAAAATAAATTAGTATATCATATAAGTTTCGTTATCATATCACGGACCAAGGAATTATTCATACACAACAATTTAATGTTTTTTAATATGTCACAATAAATTTTAATGAGAATATATCATGTCGTTACAATATGGACTTCAGAGTTTTGTTTGTCACCGAGAAAGTTCTTTTCTTATACAAAAACAACAGAACTATATCAATACAAACAAGTATACTCTGACAAAAGTCAGAATACTCAACCTGAGTTTTAGTTAATTTTTTCATTGATTTATATGAATCAAATTTTTGCATAGGCAATGGCCATTTTGACAAGTTACTGATCTTTATTCATGCAGCAATTGTTACTAGTATGGATGATAAGAACAAAACCGAAAGATGCAATAACTGGTGGATCCAAGGGGAGGTTCCGGGGGTTGGAACCCCCCTTTTTCGGACAATCATGTATTTTTTAATGAATTTCCTGATGTTTTACTAAGAAATACCCCTAAAATTTTCGCGCCTCGCTCCGCTCGCCGCAATTTCTTATTGGCACCCCCTTTTCAAATTGCCTGGATCCGCGCCTGAATAAGAAGCAGTGAAAAGAGAGATACAGCAGACTAGGCTCCTTGAGCTAGCTGGAAATTTAGCGGCGAGCACCCCTTGACCCATCTTTCAAAATTACGTATTGTTTTTTTTCTTTCCTTTCAAGATTGTGGTCATGGAGTTAGTAGTCTACCTGTATTGGGTTTTATTCGTATGTTTCTTATACTATAGGGAAACGGGACAGATAAAGGGGAGGTTAGGGTGCCCATAAACCGGTTTAACCCTACCGCTGGCTTTTGCTAGTGCCGGTACCAAGTCCGACTGTCCCGAGTTCCTATTGTTTTCTACGTTTGTCTCTTGTCTAATTCGTGTTTTTCATGTTTTCCAAGACAGATTGTGGCATGTAATTATAATTTTCAGCCATTGTGGGTGTT
Organism: Modiolus philippinarum; assembly: GCA_002080025.1. Taxonomy (NCBI): domain Eukaryota; kingdom Metazoa; phylum Mollusca; class Bivalvia; order Mytilida; family Modiolidae; genus Modiolus; species Modiolus philippinarum. Next base: position 7,941 of record MJUU01047202.1, on the reverse strand, counting down.
TCCTGTTATCCACTCTTTTACATACAGATTGGCAACTACTAAATACGTCAAGGGTGACAGACATATAGTACCGAGTATGCAACTGGGATGTTAACAACACACTCAGCTTGTGAAAGCTGATATTATAGGTAAATTTCGTCGGATTGTTATTTGAAATGGTGATAAGCAAAATTACCGAGAGTTTCGAGCGTTGTCAGTTACATATACCATTAACTACAAGTTGCTAATCACTATTATGTCTCAGCTGTAGAGAACAAATAATCAAAAATAACTTAAATAGAGAGGCAAGAATTAGCTAAGGACATATAGATGATTGTTCGATCCGTTTTCTGTATACAGCAATAATTCAGTGTTTTATTCATTTTGTGTAATTGTGTTTGTTTTACATTAAATTTAGATTTGAAATGTTTACATGTTCATAAACTTTAGCAAATGCGATAAATAGACGATAAGATCATTACATGTCATTATCTATATCGTCTCTGGTATTAACCTTCGACCCATATCAGCCCTCAGGCTACGCCTTCGGGCTTGATATGAGAGTCAAAGCCTAATACACATGTATACCAGGGCTGATATGGAAAATGACATGTAATTATAATTATCCCAACTGGGATTGTCCCGAACCTGTTAAGAATTTGAAATGTAATAGTTGAAAAATTATTTACAATAGAGACATGTAATTAATCATGAAAATTGTTCTTTCATCTGCATTTTTAATTATTCGAAACAACTCATGGTGGAACTCATGATAGAAAACAGTTGGTTGTAATAAATGAAGAATCCTCATCTACTGGTTCTATTAAAGCTGGTGTACCACAAGGATCAGTCCTGGGATCTCTGTTCTTTTTATTGTATATAAATGATATTACTGATAATCTAGGTAATATTGCACGACTATTTGACGATGATACCTCTTTACAATACTCTGGACCCGATCTTGCTGTTTTAGAACCACGTATTAACAATGACTTGGAAATTTTGAATGCCTGGGCCCATTTGTGGTTAGTAGACTTTAATCCGAAAAAGACAAAAGCTCTTATAGTATCAAACATAGCATATAACGAACCTTCTATTTATTTTAATAATGAACAAGTTGAGATTGTAAACTTTCATAACCATTTAGGAGTGACTTTTTCAAGTGATGGAAATTGGACAAGACATATTAATAATATTATTGAAGCGTCAATGAAACAAATTAATGCTTTACGAAAATTAAAGTATATCTTCTCAACGGAAAGCCTTTCAAGGATATATTTATCTTTCGTTAGGGCCATTACTTGTATGCATGTGAAGTTTGGGATGGTTGTTTCCAAGGAGAAGTTGAAAAATTAGAAAAGGTTCAGTTAGAGGCTGCTCGGATAGTAACAGGTCTTTCTAAATTAGCTAGTCGTGATGCCCTTTATTTTGAAACCGGATGGGTTTATTTGTTTATTTGATAGATGCCAGTTTAGGAAACTGTGCACTTTTTATAAAACGCATCATCAATCATGCCCTCAATACCTTTTTGAATGTTTGCCCCCCACTAGTTTCTGATAGAAGTGATTATAATTTGCGTAATAATAGTAATAATAGTAATTATGTACTTGTAAGATGCAGATTAAATAATTCAGCTAAATCTTTTATACCATCAACGGTTATACTTTGGAATAACCATGATATTTCAGTAAGAAGTTTGCAAACTTTCGAGAGTTTCAAAAGAAAGGTGCAAAATAAAAAATTCAAACCCCCCGAAGTATTATAGAGGTGGTTCCAGACGTTTAAATATTATTCATACTCGATTACGACATCAATGCAGTTCTTTAAATGCAGACTTGTATAGAGCCAGTATAGTCGATAACCCGAAATGCGATTGCGGATCACAATATGAAGATATAATTCACTACTTTTTGGAATGTCCGAACTACAATCAACAAAGAACTTTTTTTAATGATCCAGAAATTAGAGGCCTTACCCTAGACATTGAAACAATACTTTTTGGCAACCCAGATTTAGATCCTCGTGTAAATTCTAAAATATTTGAAAAAGTTCGTCGGTATACTAGCCAAACAATGAGATTTCCTACACTAACGGTCAGTAGAGTCTTTACATATTGTTTTTTATATATTGTATTATCTATGTTTATACTACTTGTTGCTATATTGTATAATTAATATTATAAGGAGAGGACAGTCGATAAGTTGTGATAACGTGTTGTCCAATCCTTTTGCTTATTATATGCAATAAAATAGTATTAAACTAAACTAACTCATGGTGCAAACGGAATTCGGCACGAAACGACAAGGAATTTAGGAATGGATTCTTAAGTCACAACCAAAACTTCTGTGGACACAATATCTCGTGTTACGAGAAATCAACGAAAACGAGACCCAACGAAAACGGGACCTTTGATTGACTTGGGCTTTGGGATAAATTTGAACAAACTCGGGCATCCTGAAACTGGACGAATTAAGGACATTTGCCAAATCGCACACATGTCAGTATTTCCCACTAGTATTCTGGCTAAATGAAGTAGTAAATTTTGCTTTACATTTTGTAGCACACTATATGCCAAGATGTCACTGGTTGGGTTTTTTTAACATGCGCGGGAAAATATTACAAATAGATAGGCGTGGCCGTAGATAGGTCTCATTCTGTATGCTGCTGTCGAATAAATAACTGGTTTTATGTTTGTTAAAACTGGTGCTGTTCATTAGCTCAACCTGTACTGGTATATATAACAATAAAAGAAAATATTCGGAAATCCTACAATTTTTCTCCGGAATCATACTGATATTAGTCCGCAAATAGAAATAGTTCGTAAAATGTGACATTCAAATTGATATAGAAATGTGAACTACAGATGAACACTCACCAAAAGATTGACGTCCAAGCATGTATTTAGCGAACTGCAAAATTTGAAAATCAAATATTTGGCACGAACGAATTTAGCATCGTAATAGATACACTCAAGCACCCCTTGCGCTTGAGTAAAAATCAATACATCAAGTAGGTACTCCAACGAAAAAAAACGAATTTTCGCATTCAATTAATATACTGGTGCAAAAAGGTAGTTATCTGTTTAAATAAAAAGAAATAAAACTTTATCTCCAAAAAGTTAGATTAAGGATAAATTAACATCATTAAAAATAAAATTAGTCGACTATCGATATTTTTTATCTTCGCATTTGCCAGTTCTGCTAAGAGCTAAGTAAAAACTGGATTAAAATTATTTGGAAGTACGGCGCTTTGACCACTATTTAAGATTAACTACGACGAAGATTCGAGAAAACTGCAAAAAATGTAAAAATGGCTGTGCACCTACGTGCATTCATGAATCCATTTGAAACTTTGCAGTTAAAAAGTATAGGTTGTAATTAAAATACAACACCTAACGTGCGTACACCATGTCAACATTATATTGTGCAATGAAAATTGATAAATAACTAAATACTTAAGTTACTCTGAATTTAATTTCTGCATATGAGCATATGCATATGCACATTTCGACAACTTATGTCTCTTCAGTGCAGTTAAAATCTAAACGTTCGGAAGACTGAAACATCAAACTTTTGTTACAAAATTTTTTGTTGGTATACCTACATCAAGTGGGAGTACTAATTAATTCACCACTACTAGTTAAAGTTGAAAAAAAGGAAATGGGGTTAATGTCAAGGAGACAACATCCAGGTTAAAACGACCCAAAACAAAGCATCTAGGGGTCACCGTACGGTCTTCAACACAGTGAGGAACCTCACACCATATAGCAAGCCCTAAATAGCCCCAAAAAGGTAAAAAAGTGAATAAATCAATGGAAACAAACCACATCAAATAACCCAAATATCAAGGAACTAAAATTTCATAAGAAGACACGGACAAGGTGATTTATATTTGCAGTAATTGTGGTTTGAGTTAAACTTTAACTTAATATTACAAAATTAATATACAATGAAAAACACAGAAAAACCAATCGTAGTATGCTTGTAGCAATTATATTTGAAAGAAATGAATCTTTATTTAATACACGTCTTTCGTGTGGATATTTAGTTGGTTCACGATTCCGGTCGCTTCTTAAGTTTGACAAACATAATTATGTCTGAATTCAGGGGACCATTATTAAGCTCCCCTGACATTAAGGGGACATGGTTTTTATTTTGCGCCAAAAAAAAGGCATATTTTGAAATGGCCATATGCAGAAAATAAATTTACAGTAACCTCGGTATTTTATTATTTGATTATATCCTCAGAAACTAATGACGTTGAATGAATAGTTAACAATAAAACTTTATGTAACTGACGAACTGCACTAGTTCCACAGTGTCCCTTTTAAGTAAAACAAACTAAAAAATCTATTGAAAAGCAGAGGAATTTAAGTACCCAATTAGCTACGGTAGTTTTCTAGCTACAAGGAGAAAATTCAATCACAACAGTTTCTCCCAGTCTCAATCAACTGACATGCTTACAGAAAAAGATATATCAAATTCAAGGTGTCAACTGATGATTTGCCAATTACCGACTTTGTTTCAGTTCTTTTAATTTCATTCAATCAAGATCATGCACGTGACACCAGACACATTTACCGATCATATTATTTTGATATAGTTCACCAAAGATGAAGTTTTGAAAACGTACAGGTCATTAGAAAATCATAATTAAATTTTGGTTAGTTTACGTTGGAAGCCCCTATTGTTTGTCCTGTCTAGAGTTGCTTCTCTTTGCATGAGTTTCCAAAACGCTGGGTCAAAGTCGGGAACTCCGTTCTAATTGGCAAATGGTCTATTATTATATCAAATTTGTCATGAGACAAATAAATGTAAAAGATGGGATAACAGGGAACATCTTCAATGGCTGAAAATTACAGTCACATGCCACAATCTGCCAGGGAACTAAACAGGAAAAACACAAACAAGACAAAAGACAATGCAATAATCTATAGAAAAGCTTACATTGTGCCAAGTGATGTGTAGGGAAATAACAAAGGCACACAACTTCTGTTTGACTTTGGTCATCTTTTGCAGACATTACCATGTGTGATGTAACTCTGTTCTGCTTCCACCATACATCTCAAAGTTATTCTGTGTCGCCATCTTCGTTACTTCTCTGGTATCTAAAACAGGGCTGACCATGTTTATTGTTTATGTCTTTCTGATCTTTTCTGAAAGACATTCTGAAGACATCCCCAATCCATTACTATGCTCTATAAATTATTATGCTAGACACGTCCTCCTGCCTGGTTTCGTACCTTTTCGGCAAGAATAATAAATTGATCCTCCAAAGATTTTTTGTATTTATTTTGGATAGCTTCTGCTTCTCTAAGTGCTTCTCCAACTCACAGACCCATCCAATAGTGTTTGTACCACACAGATGTTGTTCATCTATAGCTGTAGTTTTATGTAGATTTCCAGACATTCTTCAAGTAGTTGTTAATATGTCGGCAAACAATTACCTAATCAAATGGCAGGAAAGGGGAAATCCAAAATTAAAAAAAACCCCAAAACATGGCAATTCATATTAAACGCAAATATAAACAACATTTCAAAGACAAAAAAGAACATATTTGGGTTATTGGATGTGGTTTGTTTCCATTGATTTATTCACTTTTTACCTTTTCGGGGCCATTTAGGGCTTACTATAAGGTGTGAGGTTCCTCACTGTGTTGAAGACCATATGGTGACCCCTAGATGTTTTGTTTTTTGTCGTTTTAACCTGGATATGGGATGTTGTCTCCTTGACATTTACCCCATTTCCTTTCTTTTTCATATCAAAAAGTAAAGAGCACTAGTAGTGTGAAACCCTACAAAAACTGGAGGTACATGTATGATCAGGTGTAACCTTATTGTGAATGAAAGGATATGGAGTAAATGCACATGAGACAAAGTTTCTACAAATACATTTTAAAATCAAGCAAAGGAACAACGCTGTTATTGTTGTTCTGCATTTTGAAGTCACCATGATGCCTTCAACAATGAGTTTGCTCATACCTCATAGAAAGTTCAATGTCACTTACGCCCCCCCCTCCCCAATCCACCCACTCTGCACGTCCTAGGTACGTTAATTGGTAATTTGAGATAGTGCTTGGCCATCTTTTGAGATAGTGCTTGGCCATCTAATAACTCTGGCGGTGATTGATCGTTTTGAGGATCATAATCTTTTCTGATGTTAATCATTAGACCTATTTGGTTGGCGAAAGTAAATTTGAATATGTTGATATATGTGCGAAAGTAAGACGAGCTCATCAGTAAAATCCATGTCTTCAAGTGCTGAGAACCTATCCAATCTAATACCGCCTGGTTTATCTGAGATTTGCAAAAAAACCAGTTCAATGGCTATGATGAATTAAGTCGGTGATTAGACGCAGCATGGGTTAGCTCCAGTAAATGGTGTTTCTGTGTACATATAAAGTTCTTGTAGAAGGACTTAAAGCTTTTATCATGTAAGTGTACCCCTTTCCTTTGCAGAATCATGCTTATTCTTTCATGAGAGTGGAATCCATGGTTTCTGATATTTTTACAGATTATTTTGTTTAGTATGGATAACGGTGTCATTCCTCTCCAATAGTCATTTAATATAATGGTCTTTTCTTAAGTAACTAATGTTTGGTCCTTTATTCCGTGCTGAAAGTATTTTACGAAAGGATATGAAGTAAATGAACATGAGATTATAACACATATGTTAACTCCAACTACAATAATTTTAATGAGCTGTATGGCCATTTCGGAAATTAATTCCTCATCAGCAGCACTAGAACCAAAACAAAGGAAATCCATAATTTCAAAAAATTTTAGAATGCATAAAACCAAACGAAATCCGAATAAGCAGTAATATCAAATATAGCTAAGAACAAAACTACGATGGAGGTAGTTAATCCTTCGGTTTTAGAATTTACATAAATTTAGATAGTAGTAATTGAACAAAGTGTATGGCTATTTCATTCCATGTGTCATTAAATATTAGTTTTTCAGGTTGGTATCCTTTAAAACTTTTAGAACCTTTACAACTTTAAAAAGTTCTGCATGTAATTTGTCTCACACTAAAGCTTTCTTTTTCCGTAAACTTTTATTGCTGACATTATCTCTGGTATACTAGTATCTGGCTATTCAGTGATGATGTCAAGTTCCAGTTAAGACTCAAAGATATTTGTTTCTTTAAAAGGAGATCTTTTCAAACTCATTAAGATGCTGTACCCAATGTTTCTGTTTATCAATCTCTGATGTTAGTGCATTTCCTGTTTTAGCTTTAATTAAGTAGTTTAATGGTATCTTCTTGTTATATATTTCTTTACTTATTTTGTTGAGGGTTTTGTTCCCTTTTATTGTTGGCTTGGCTTCTACTAGCTTTTGTGCTAAACTATTCATCTTTTGACATCTTAGTGCATTTCATCATAATTATTTTAAAATTTCTTCTTCGGGCTGATAGATTGAGTATCATTTACCCTTTTTCTGGGTCCTTCTTCTCTGTCAAATTTGTGACCGTCTTAGATGATATCCAGTCTTTCCGTTTTGCATTTTTCCTGTAAATTACACATTCCTCTACGCTTCTTGGATACGTTGTTCCATTTTTTATCTCTTCGCATTTTGTATTTTCTGAAACGCAAATACCAGATAAGGACAGCGCACAAGGTAGACGCCATTTAATTTTGTAAAACATCAGAACTTTATTAACAATATTTCAGAATATTATTGCTCTAAAAGTTTGGCCCTATCAAGTTAATTTGTAGATTCTCATCCACCTGTAACAACAAATCTGGAGTGGGTGGGAGGTTTTTATTTTATTTTTAACTGATTTTCACTAAAATTGATAGGAATTTAAAGAAAATTTCTGAATACTAGTAATTGAAAATAAAAAAAATTTAGCTTAGAAAAATGGGGCGGATGAGAATCTATTAAGTAATTTGATGTGGCCTTTCTTTTTTTTTTTTTGAGTTCTGTATTTTTTGCAATATAAAAAGCACAATTATAAAAT
>MJUU01047200.1:18052-32941 GCA_002080025.1 Modiolus philippinarum | reverse complement strand
TTTTTTTTCTTTTGATTCCTCTTGATATAAGCTTTCAGTAGTATGTCAACGGATTTTTTGTAGCTCTTACTGTTTCGGAGCTACAAGGGGTCAAAGGGGCCAAAATTGCAATTTTTCTAAATGTGTCATATCTTTATTTTTCATCAGATTTCGATGGATTTTTTCTTTGAATTTCTATGGATGTAAAGTTTTAGTTGATAGTACATATTTTGCATAGCTCTTACGTTTTTTTATCAGTAAGTAATCAAAAGGGTTTTTTCCCTATTTTGTTTCTAGCTAATAACTGTGTCTAGCTTCTTTTTGTGTCCATCTAATTATTGTGTCAAGCTCTTTACTGTGTCCACATTCACTTTAAACTACTTATGTTGAAATTTCAGTGGTCGACATGCTGCGATCGTATCATGCTGCGCTTGGCGTAGCCCTTTATTCCCTATTTCATATGATACTGGAGTCCGCAATATTATAACTTGATAGAATTTAACCATAAATATAAAAAAAGCACCCCTTTTCTCTATTTTATATTATACCGGTGTCCATAATACTAAAACTTAATATAATTTAACCATAAATATAAAAGAAAGGGCACTTTTTCCCTTTTTCATATTATTCCGGTGTCATCAATACTAAAACTTGATAGAATTTAACCATAAATATAAAAGATAGGGCTCTTTTTCTCTATTTTATATTATAGCGGTGTCCGCAATACTATAACTTGATAGAATTTAACCATAAATATGAAAGATAGGGCACTTTTTCTTTTTTTCATATTATACTAGTGTCCGCAATACTAAAACTTGATAGAATTTAACCATTAATATAAAAGATAGGGCACTTTTTCTCTATTTTAAATTGTGGTTCTATTTTATATTATACCGGTGTCCGCAATACTAAAACTGCCTATGGTTTAACCATAGATATAATAAGTTAATCTGATTAGTCTTTTATTGTTTTACTATATTGAACAGGTTGATATAGCATTGAATGAAGTTGATTAAATAAAGGTTTGCGTTCCTAAACAATCAACGTTTTTGTGAAAAAAATCGCCAGACGTGATACTTAAACTGTTAATATTTTATTTTCTTCTTGTAAAATCGGGGGTTGTAAAAAAAGGTATATTTCGAGTTGAAAAAAAATAAACAACAACGGTGTTTTGCAAAAAACTGGTAAACCTATCTATAAAATGCGGAATTTAAATTAAACGAGTAAACGCACGCTACAGGATACACGCAATGAACGTCACACGTTACACGATACACGATACACGATGAGCGCACATGATTTACACGATGAGCGCTATTTTGGGAATGTTGCACGTTTCCATCACTGTACCCACAGGTTTTTTCAATTTTCAAAGATAAAAATATGTTTACCAAATATACATGTAATCCACCTAAACCTCAAAGACTGGTATCGGACAAGAGAAGAAATTACAAAACTTGGAGCATTAGACTTTCTTGTAAACAACGCAGGTATCCTTAGGAAAGCTTCATTTCTTGAAACATCAAAAGACCTTCTTGAAAGGTGGGGTGATATATTACAATCTAGTTTTCATCATATAATTTCTGTGATTGAAGCAGAGGACTGCATGCGCAATAAGAATAAAACCTATCACTGTAAGGGAAAAGTATTCACTCTATTTCTTTTTATTCATTTGGGCACAACTTTCTTTCCAACTCAAACCAAATACCGTTTCTAGATTATGTGATAATTGAACCAAATAAGAATGGTAAAAAACCGTGATCACATAGAAAACTCAAAGAAACAAAGACATTTTTATACATACATACAGCAAACACAAAGAGAATTCGGACACACATACAGATGTACAATTCGCCGTTTCAGAAACTAAAGCATTGTTGGAACAGCGTACACCAAACTATTTTGATTGGTCAAGAACATAAATACGTTACTTCATTGGCTCAAAACCGATTGTTCGTACACCAAAATTTGAAATAAAATCACATTACCCACAATTCCTCAGTTTCTAAAACGGCAAATCAGGACCCAATTAAAAACCATATTTGAGATCACCGCTGGAGTAAGCATCTCATTTCTTCAATAAGACATCCGCAGAGTTGAACATGTCAATTCAGGTATTGAAGTCAAATCGAGCAGAGGCAAAGAACAAACGTAAGTTGTTATCAAGAAAAAGTATGTCACAAAGATCTCAACAAAATCTTGGTGTCGACCATGAAACTGCAGTGATGACTTCAAGTAATAGATAACTTACTCAAACACATGCCCTTGAGTATTGGATGAATTCCGAGTTTTAATCCAAATACGCTGGCGCTGTTGCAAGAAAGAAAAAGGAAGTTAGCAATTGAATTCCTTGTGGTTGTCGCACAGCTTATTTTATATTCTACCTCCGTTGTCAAATTCTAGATAGAGGCATATGAATGACACAGAGGGGAAAGGGTGTTATGTAACAATGATTTTTATGTCTTTCGGATAACGTAATCGAGTTGAGAACAATCACCAAACGCAACAAGACGTTTTTTTTTTTTACAAAATAACATCTACATTATAGAAGCTTATATGACAGGATATGGTTAGTTTTTTTCACCTAGCTAAAGTGAGATGTTTTCATTACTCGGCGTCTGCTCGTCGTCTGTACTTTCTTCGTTCATTGGCGTATTGAAATAGTGTAGTGCGCCCCGACAATATTATGTCTTTGACATATAACACAATCTGGGCACACAGAAGCTATAGTTAGTCGTCATATAAGCGGGAGGTTGATGCATCAATAAACCTGGTTTAACCCACCATTTTATTTATAAAATGCCCTTTCCAAGTCGGGAATATGACGGCTTGCCAAAAATGTTCTGTGTCGGATTGTATTCCCCTGATTCAGTCGAATGTTATACGGATTTTCCTTACTGGTCTCTTCCTTTGATCGATTCTGACTTTTGTTGTCACTTTCATCATTTATATATATATAAAAAAAACACTTTTCATTCAATAAATTCTCTAAAACCAATAGTTAAAAACAAATTTTTGGCGGGTCCGTACTTCATCCACGATGACTGTCATTAAGGATCATAATATTGGATCCCTTGAACACACATGTAAAGATCTTATCAGAACTAATCATCCGATTTGAACCATACTTTGTCACAACTGTCCCCAGATTGCCCCTCCCCCCCAACAAAAAAACAAAAACAGAACCAAGCAGCTGGTCCGTACATCATCACAGATGGCTGTCAAAAGAGAACATTGGTATTTCTAGAAAATAACTTTACAGATCTTCTTCGAATATACAACAGTGCAAAGCTATTTTTGTCAGAATGGTCCTTAGGTGGTTTCATCCGTACATCATCACAAATGGCTGTCAAAGGAGAACATTGGTTTTTATAGAAAATAACTTCACAGATCTTCTCAGAAAATACAAAGCTATTTTTGGCACAATGGTCCTTAGGTGGATTCATCAATGAAAATAAAAAGTATCCAGCAAGTCTGTACCTCAAGATTGAAAACACTTGAAAACAAAGTTTAACAGTTGGAGATGCTATTTTAGCCTCTGAAACTATTGTCAAAGTCGGTCAAAAATAGGGCAAAGTTTGTTTTATTCTCGACGATCTTCATGAACGTAACCTTACTACCACATCCAAACTATTACATCAAGTTTGCAGATAAAACATTTAAAAGTTTCATAGGCGAAATGAACATTTGATATCAAAATATAATGTCAGCCGTAAACAGCTCATTACTAAGGGCATTTCCCACCCACGATTTTACGGAAATGTATTTAGAAATGCCAGAAACTGATAAAAAAAATCCAGAAAAACTGGGACGTTACTTACAGGGGATATTGACAGGATTAATATTTTGCATGTTTCCTTTAAATTGGCCTTGGGATCCAGTGACCTAAGATTTTTACATGCATACTTGCCCTTCACTGATATTGCAATGTGTCAACTGAAATACATGATATTTCTTAACTAAACTCTTCAGGAAGTTTGGAGAGTGATTTTTCTTCCGTAGTGCGACAGTGTTTTACCAGAAGTCTTGGCGCCTTGAGCTAGTTGGCACTTAAGGGCCAAACACTCCTTGATCCGTCTTTTTAAATTACGTTTTGTCCCCTCTCCTTTTCAAAATTGTGGTCACTTAGTCAGTAGTTTACCTGTGTTTGGTTGTATTTGTATGTTTATTAAACTATTGGGAAACAGGACTGAAAAGGGGACGAGGTTGGGTACCTATAATGAACAAATGAAGGAATATTGAGTAAATGTACATGGGATTTAATCCCTAAAAATACATGGTAAGATTCACCATGAGGCCTTCAACAAACAGCAAACGCTACTAGTTAGTTCAAGACGGCCATAAACCGTTTGAACCCAACCGCTTGCTTTAGCTAGAGCTGTAACCTAGTCTGGCTGTCCCTAATTCCTATCGTTCTTTACATTTGTCTCTTTTATTTGTGTTTTGTTATTTGTTGTGCAGTTCCTTGTTACATTGTTGAATCATTGAACTATATAGATTATCCTTTTACAAAGGTTTAATTCTTTTCGAGGAATAAAGATATACGTCTAAGCCATAGTGCAGCGTATAATTCAACATTTCTGAAATACAATAAAAGTTTTCTTCATGTTTTGGTATTCAAATTGACTTCGTGTGTATGGAGTGGCAATTGGGTAGCCGGATATATATATCTGAAATATGGATAGAAATGCTAAAATATAAGGTTTAATTCATCCTACTGGTCTATAGGAACAATAGCCCTTTTTAAGAGATTGTTATACACTAGTAAGTTTATGGTAAGCCAAACTGGACAAAAACTACTTGATTAATGAATATAAAAAAATTATTACCAAAAAAACCATTTAAAAATATCTATTATTCAATTATCAATTCAAAATTCATTACTTATTATTTATACATTGAAAAATTATTCTTATAATATTGAATTGTGTATATCGAAAAATTAATTATCAATATTAATAAATGAATTATAAATATTTGTAAACGATTTCCTAATTTAAATGAAGTATAAATATTGATAAATAAAGTTTAAATATTTATAACTGAATTTTGAATATAAGAAATAAGCGTAATTTATGAGTGTTAAAAAATCGTAAATATTTATAATTGATTTATTAGTAATTTATTAATATTTATTATTTATAAATGTATAACATATGATAAATGAATAATAAATATAAATTAATCAATTGTTAATATTATTGATATTAACACATGAACTATAAACATTTATAATGAATTGATGGTATTTATAAATCAAGCAGAACTGAACAAAAATACTTGATTTATAAATGATTACTATTATTTATCATAAATTGTAAATTTGTAAATATTTATAATTCATTTTTAAATATTTCTGATTAAATTGTTTTTAGTTAGAATTCAGCTATTATTGTTAACAATTCATTTATCAATATTGATAATTGGAAAAGAATTATTTATATTTCTAATTGAATTATAATATTATTAAATCAATTATTGATACTAATAAATTAATTATAAAAATGTATTTATAATTTATTAATATTAATAAATGAATTTTAAATATCTAAATATAAATATAAATATTTAGGAATAAGCAATAATTATAAATATTAATTAATCAATTCTTGATATTCATAATTATTCACTTTTTAAATGTTTAAAATTGAATTATGCATGTTGATAAATGAACAGCAAAAGTTTACAATGAATTATAAATATTAGTCCTTATTTATTATTATTCATGACTCAATAAAAATAATTAACAAATGAATTATAGATATCTATAAATAATTATTGATACATTTATAGATGTCAACATTTCTTTATAAGTGTTTATAATTCATCTGTTAATGTTAATTATATATACATTGATAATTTATTTATGAATATATGTGCAATTCATTCAACAATATTATAGATAATTGTAAATATTTACGATGTTTTCTTAATATTCATAATTTCTTCTTATTTCTGCTATTTAAAATTCATTTATAAATATTTATACTTCATTTATTAATTTATGCCAATCATTTACAAATATTTATAATTCATTTATTAATATTAATAATATTAATAATTGAGTTATTTATATTAGTAATATTAATAATTCATTTATTAATATTTGCTATTCATATTAATTGATCATGTATTTTTTCCAATTCGGCTTGCAATAAATCTACTAGTACATGTATATAACAAAGTCTTAGAAAAAACTATTGTTCCTATGCACCAGTAGGATCACTTAATCCGTATGACATCTTTATTCAGATTTTAGATACATATCCGGCCACTCAATACACATGAAGACAATTTGAATATAAAAAAAAATCAAAACTTATGTAACATTTCACAAATGTTGAATTATGTGCTGCACTATCGCATAGGCTTATATTCTTCCTCCTCAAAAAGAAATGTATAATCTGCATAGTTCAAAGACTTATGCATGTATGATTTATATCACGGAAATACTTTTGAATGTTGAATATTATTCAGATTTATTGGTTTCGGTTTCAGTTTCGGCCTATGGTGAAAATGTCTCAATAGCCTTTATTTTTTTATTTCAGCAGTCACTGAAATTATTTTCACGGAGAATAAATGAACCATTTTTGCAATAACTTTATTGAAAGTTAAAGATTGTTTGTTGCATCTGTTGTTATCCAGCTTCATTGATTCGAGGGTTTCCTTTGTCTTAAGCAACAATATTATCAAAAGTGTTTTAAATTTAGTTACATTTTGCAATAGATTTGTATATTCTAGACTATAAAACGAATTCGTTTTATGGTCTAGAATATAAAAAAAGAATTTTCATGCGCTTTCCATTTCACTTCCTCGACACTGTTCACACCAAAGCAAAATCTTACCTAAATTCCAACACATTTTTTGATTATATATCAATGCTATGTAAAAATGTGAAAAATGTACTATATATATATATATTTACATTGTTTTGTAATGCATTCTTTTAGATACAATCTTGTAAGTAAGATAGAAATGTCTTGCCATGAGTGTTACTCAAATGGATCATTGCTCGAAGACATTAATTGATATGTGACATGCAAAATGGTCCATTATTAACTGAGTAGAAAAGAAAAAGATTATATTCAAAATTATTATAAAAAGGATGTTTCGTTAACAAACAAAATCTGTTCCGAATTAATTTAGTTCATGAATTATTCGTTACATGAGTCTGGTTAGATTTAAATGCACATGTCATGCTTTCCCGGTTGTTTTCGTTAACAATTTTACAATCTTAGTGTTTCTTTTCCAAAGTTTTATTTCATATACCATTTTCAAAGCAATGGCTACAAATGTGTATTTTTTATTTTAACAGTATCATGGAAATTAATTTCAAAGCTGCTTTTAATGTTGCACAGGTAGGTGGTTGCGAACGAGCCAAAGTTATTATTACAGGCCCCACGAATAAATACATAAATAACAAAATACCAAAGTTACAATTGTTATGTCAACTTAGATACATGTAATCGAAAATCCCCTCATCACAAATCAGTTATTTTTGTTCAGAACAGAAATTTTGTTCTGACAAAGTATGTTAGGCATACCGAAGCAAAAAAAAAAAAAATAGACAAGGACGATCTAAAATATGACTTTCAAGAACACTAGCGGAGATATGACAAAGCAACAAAATGCAATAGCTTCAGTAGTTTGAACCTGAAAAGAAAAGGGCGTTCCTCAAGGCTGAACACGATCTGCTCCATCCATGTGTGACACTGATATCGTTGCCATAATCTGTGTTTGTCAATTCCTTGATACATTATGGATCTGCTCAACAATATTTATATGTTCTCATTTGCAAAATACAAACATTGAACATTACCACGATTAATTTTTCAACAACAGCAATTTCAATCGGTTGACAAAATCACTGGTCAAACTATAATGTACGAGTTGCGGAATGCAGATGCCATATGCCGGAGATGCTGGATTCATCTACTTATGAGGGGAGGTTTACTATTGGAAAATCGAAATCATTACATTTTTCATTTTATTCTTATGGAACTACCAATATAGAGGTAACAATCCAGATATGATGGTAATGTTTCACTGGTATCATCGAATTTATTTGAGTATATTTGTTAAAGGTTATCCAATTATTTCAGGTATCATTTTGCATTTGTTTTTATTTAGAACTCTCGTTATCAACACGTCATGTTTTTATCTATACTGAACAGTTTTCTTTGATATTTTGATTTCTTGTTTTTATAGCGCTTAAGATTTAAGTTTTTAATCTGAAAATATTTGCTATGTTTTGAAAATTTTGACAAAATAATGACAATCACTAGGTGTCTTCATATATATATTATTAATTTCTAATATTATAGAACAGTCTCGATTGACAAACCCTATTCATTACTTCACTTTATAGGTTGTAGCTAAAGCCATGGTTGAAAATAAGAGGTCAGGCTCAATTGTAAATATATCAAGCCAAAGTTCCACAAGAGCTTCTAAGATAGGTTCTGTTTATTGTTCTTCTAAAGCTGCTGTAGACATGCTTACCAAATGTATGGCATTAGAGCTTGGTTCGAAACAGGTAATTATCATTCAGAAAAAAATGGAAAATCCTTTGTTGTAATAATTTTTTGTTTTGCTCAATGATTTTGCATGGCACCATGATTTTGTATATAAATATGAACCCTTTCCTATTGTACATAAGTCAAAAAACCAAAGTCTATTCCTAGCAAAAAGAAAAAAAAATACCGATGTTGCATAAAAAAACGTAAAGCTTTTAATGCCGTAAACAGGTTTCAAAGAATAATCTCTCACCAGCGGCATTATAATAAATTGATATTGAAAGCCTTTATCCAAAATTTTCATTATAGAAGTACTCATCATAAAAATATCGAAACAGGAGGCCCACTTTAGTACAAAATCTTCCGAGAGCAATACACTAAACGAAACCTCTGTATTTTAAAAGGTTAGATTTTTGATTAAAAAAAACAGCAAATTTGAAAAATCCCCCCTTGATATTCACGAATTTCTCTTACGAATCCTTACGAATGATCGATTTGTAGTCGTTCGCGAGCATCTGTATTTAACTCACTGATATTCGTAAATAACTCGTAGACATTCGCAGACATTCTCGATTCGTGTAAGGACATGAATTTTTTTTTTGACATGTCAAAAATTTTACATGAATGTCCACGAATCTTTATTTATTATTTCATCCGTACAGTGCTCGCAAACCAAAATTAATAATTCGTAAGTCGTCGTTAACCGATTGCAACAAATCGTAAAGCAATAGTAATAAATCGTGGACAATATGGTTCCTAAAATGTGTTACGATTATTTACGAGTAGTTTACGGTCGTTTTGTGGTTGATTTACAAATAAACACGCAGTGACGCGATTATTTTACGAATTTATACGAAAACTTTAAGAGTGCTTTCCAAATAAATGAAAGTACTTTACGAAATTTAACGATGTGGTAATAAAATTGGGTCGGCATGCAAATTTGAGTTGCATCCCCCTTCTAAAAGTTGGATGGAAATGTTATGATTATGTCAATGTTCTCTTTGTTTCTTCTTGTGGCTGTGGAAGAAAAAGCCGAGGAATGTTTCGTACAAAGTAAAGTTTATTTTGTGGCAAGACATTACTCGTTTCCTTAATTGTGCATTTTAAAACTAGACGAGGGTATATGGTACATTTGTATGAAACTTATATAAGTAAATGTTATCCAAAAGAAAAATTTTTTCTGTTTGTGAAACATTCGTAATAATATATATATATAAAGTAAAAATCTGCTTGAGAGACCGCCTGTATTAAGAGACCAACCTGATTTAAGGGACCACTTAAAATTTACACTTCATAGCAATTTTTTTTAATTGACATCTATTAAGAGGCCACCTGTCTTAAACTGTTCTTAAAAACAACTTTTCCTACTCCCTTGAGTTGTCTCTTAGAACAGATTTCTTTGTATTCAGAGACCAGCCTCTTTTAAGAGACCACTTAAAATTTACACTCCATATCAAAATTATTTGAAATTGATCTCTATTTAGAGACCACCTGTCTTAAAAGAAAACTTTTTCTACTCCCTTGAGTGGTCTCTTAAACAGATTTCTCTGTATATCAATTATAGTCTTCGTACGACAGAGCTATTGTATTTCAGTCCGTGTAACGGATGTTACCGGACAGTTTATTTTTAGCCTTATCGGATACCGGACAGTGTACTGTTAGTCTGGCGTCACTTTAATCTGCAACTTAAAATGGGTACAAATTTTGTCACAAATACATTTGTTTCAAAAATTTACCAGCATCTCATTTTTTGTTCAGCGAGCGCAAGACCTTACGAACTGCGCTACGGAGACCACATACATTGTACTCTGAACGACAATTTTACACATATGTACCTTATCAGGGTATGCTGAAAAATTATATACAATAACAGTAGTGTATGCTTTTGGATTTTGAACTTACAGTTATCAGCACACTTTATACCTCGAATAATTATTGCTTACTAAACAGTTTTATTTCTTGTGTGTATTCAGTAAAAAATTTGAATGCAAAAGTCCTTGCCTTAAGATGGGCTCGATCTCAAATCACACACGATTTGTCCAACCCGTTTTTTTATTGTCCAACCAAAATACCGATTACGCCACGGCGACATGGTAATAAACAACGTTTTTTTAAATTTATACTTGTAGAGGGAACTGACATTTTAATTGAATTTGGAAAAAAAACGATTACTAGTAATATAAATAATTATTATTGTCGTATAAGTCAGATACAGTAGGCGACCCGTGGTGTAACAATACAGCCAACACACACGACACGTATGTTTTTTTCTGCATTTTCTTACCTGATTATGAATGCAGAAAACCATTCTGTGTAACGGGTGTCACCGGACAGTTCTGTTGTTACACTTGTTTTGTATCTAATACCCTGTACTTATAAATGAACGTTTTACCCAACATAAATGATCCTTTTTTCTTAGAGTTAGGTTATAATTAATTTGTGATTGTTCTTACAAATAGCCGAATCATTGTAAGGTTTTTAACCAAATTAAATGATCGTTGAAAACAAATTGAAATAAAAAAAAAAATGAACATCAGACAAAGTCTCCACAATTACAACGCTTTCATTGTCGGTCATGTTATTCTTCATCCACGGGGTCTCAAACAATAAGCTTTCTTCATATCTCAAAGTAAGTTCAAGACGGCCCCTCCGACAAATTCATTGCTAGATGTCGGGCAACGCCACATCCATGTAGTGAGCGTGATTACAATTGAGATTGTATAATGTAGTGGAATATAATATTTTTCTTATGGTAGCTAATTAGGTAACAGGTATTAAAATGTCAAAACCATCTCCCTGTGTGGCCCGATATGTATACGGGACGTTCAAAATAGTCCATTAATATTTATCTGATGATGCTTTGTTTATAGATACGTGTAAATGCAGTAAACCCAACTATAGTCTGGACAGCTATGACTTTGAAATACAAAGATTTCGTAATGAATGAAACTAACAGACTTGAACAAACACCACTTGGACATTTTGCTGGTAAGTATAAATGAACAATTACGTAATTTGTAAAAAAAAAAAACTTTGTGAACAATAACAATTGGAGGACTCGTCATGTGACGCTGATAACGTGTTTGATGTCGTGTGTGTTTCCCATGAAAATCTGACGCTTAATTCGCCGTTATAGAAACTAAAAGATTGTGGGTAAAGCGTACACCAAAATTTTTTGATTGGTCAAGAATGTAAATAACATAACGTCATTGGTTGAAAATCGATTGTCCGTACAACAAAATTTCAAAAACAATCTCTGTACCCACAATTCCTCAGTTTCTGAACGGGCGAATTGTTTTTCATTATATTAAGACGTCACATATTCCTGCACACTCAATGTACACGTACATAAATGTTGCAAAAACAAATGACACTTAAAGGCCTTATTGTGGAAATACAAATGCTACTTATAATGGAAAATAGTGATGTGATGTACTTCAGTTTATTTATATATAAATTCATCGTAGTTTACCTATGGATTTACGCCGAGTCAGATGTATTATCTGAATCGAATGGCTGACTGTGATAGTTTACTCTGGATATGCGTCCTAACAACTGTTTCGGCGGGAAGTTTGAGTGGATGGGTCAAAGTTATAGAGGGCGCTTTAAGGGAATACCAGAGGTAAAGTAAAGGGAATCAAAAGGGAATGGTAAGGTTTGTTCCCCGTTAGGACTAGTCTAAGTATTGGCGTCCTAGTATAGATAGAGCTCAAGCGAAAGCCCCAGTGTTCATTTTGTAATAGACAAAACCATTGACAAGACCCTTGTCGGTAAGTGGTTACTATTAAAATAGAAGTGAACCCCTGGTTAGATAAGCATTGTGTAAGTGACGAAATGATAGCTACGCACCAGGACAACTTGTACCAGTCAGAGCAGAGTATCCAGGATAAAGTGTACATGTACCTAAGTACAAGGCGTCACTAGACAGGTTGTGCCGCGGACCAGAACGTCCGTAGAGAACATCCTGTACCGGGGACAAACTGTACCAGAACAAACTGTACCAGGACAAACTGTCCTAGGAACAAGTTGTACTGACTAGGTTACTAACATTTTCTTGTAAATATATACACTTGGCCATAAGTTAAGGACCATCCGATTTGAAATTTTGTTTTGCACTTTCGCATGTTTGGTGTACTAACCATAATGCATTGAAATGATGTCTTAGTTTTTGAAAGAAGGAGAATAGCACTGCAAACATGCTTAATGAAACATCGTTACTTCAAAGTTGAACTACCCTTGTTTCCCAAGGTTATCACAAAGAGTGAAAATGATTTTTTTCCTCGGAGCAATGGCTATTTTGACGTTGAAATCTGAAAAAAATGTGTTCTTATTGATTAGTTTTCTTTTACATCTGTGTAGTTTTGTTATTGGAAGTGTGCCAATTTATGAAATGTTATGGCTTTATTATTGAGGTGCATTTCATCAAAAATCCATGAAAACTTTATTTGAAGTGTTTTAAAGTTATCCTGAAAGCAAATTCTGTGCATTTTATCATTATTAAAGGAAATTGCTTCAAAATTTCATTAATTTTTACAGTGTAGATGGGAAAATATTGATAAATGAAAATTGTCATTTTTTGTAAAAATGGGAAAAAATGGAATTTCCGTTTTAAACGAGTTTCATAATACCAATATTTTTATGGTAATCTATGCCTATATGAACAAAACAACATTTCCATCCAATTTTATGCAACAGCAAATGTCAGAACTGACATCAATTGCATTAAAGAAATTTTATGCCAAAAATGCAATTTTGTAGACAAGAAAATGTGTCACTGTGGCATCCGAAGATAAGATAAATTCAAAAATTAGTATGAATAAGATTACTTTTAAGAAGTTCAATTCAACAGCAGACTACAATACCATGAAGTCCTAATCTTACCATTACTTGACCTTTTCTTGATAAATTACGCTTCAAAACTGTATTAAAACAGATTATCTCCCCTACATGAATTGATTACATATCCTAAGGTTCAAAATTACTGTTTTTTTCTTCAATGTGTGTTATTTCGACAATATGAAATTTTCTTTTTCTGATAGCCGGATTTTCCGCAAGAAATCGTACATTTCAGTGAAACTTGTTTCCTTGCATTCAACACCCATTTTTCAAATAGCCATGGAATATGCATTTTTTGTGTGTGCCTAGAGTACCTTTACGATTATTTTCTTGTAATTTGATTAATTTCACCACAAAGCAATTTTCAAACATTTCTTGAAAATTAAAATACTAAATTTACTATTTGAATTTCAGCTCAAATTGAAATATGGGTGGTCCTTAACTTATGGCCAAGTGTATATATTGTGTAAATAATGATCGTAGATAGTTTTTATAAGCAAGGAGCCCCTATGCAAAACTTAGTTCGTTGTTGTATAATTTGATTGGTTGATTGATTGAACTGGATATTTAAATTGTTGACAAGTAGTCAGTGTGCATATTCTTATTGTTGATATATTGTTTTATAAATGAACAATTGAATCCAGGTACAACCCGGTACGAACCGCAATAACAAGATAACCCGTGCGCTTAGAACGCTACAGTGACAATACAGTCACACAAGTGTTCAGATTTCCATGACTTATGAAAAAGAATGTAATAGGGCACGCACTTTTCGTGAAATTTAGAAAATTTTGGCTGCATGGCCTCTATTTCATACGAACATACTATGAAGCTTTCAACAAAAATTTAAACGTCAAAATTCTCAGACAAATGTTTTGCTGGAAATTTGAGATTCCAATTTATCAATATTCCTGACAAAACTTCAGACCATGCTGGTTGTGGTAAATGGTATATAATAACCCTTTCATTCTTTGCTAACCAAAACTTACCACTCAGCAGGGTCAATTTGAAAATATTGTTCCACATTTTACTCATAACAGTAAATCACCACCGAAAAAACTACAAATATTTTATGTGATAAACATTTTAGCAAAATGAAAAAGAAGTGAGCGTCAGTCTAAACAGAATAATTCAAAGACATTGGCAACATTTGAATTGCCATTACAATTACATAAGTGCAGAAAAGAAAAAAAAGACAAATATACAAATGATCAATATAGACCCTTTTTTAAATCAAATGACAAGATCACGTGCACCGGTCGAGTCAGCATGTTCTGCTTCTTAGAAGACACCCGCTGTGCTGAACATGTCAAATTCGGTAGTAAAGTCTTATTCACTAGAGAGAACAACAATCTTAATTTTTAAAGAGAAAGATTCGTTGTCATCTGGGAAACAGATATCTTATAGCGGTTCTCAAGATCGTATTATCGACAGTAAAATACCGACAGTGATGATCAGGAATACATGAATCAGGAAATAATGTCAAACTATGTTTACATAGTATAAGTCAGTCATTGGCTGAGTGTGTGTGTGTGTGTGTGTGTGTGGGGGGGGGGGGGGG
>MJUU01047200.1:0-10070 GCA_002080025.1 Modiolus philippinarum | reverse complement strand
GAAGTTAAAGCCTTGGCTTATTTAGTGCAATTTTGTGGATATTCTGCTTTTTAATAAAACGTCCTTTATAGAGTCAAATTACGTTATGCTACTGATTTTTGCATAACTTTACACAATATGTTTTATGAAATAATTTATGAGAACAGATATACAATGTAATACGCATGATGTTATATAATCTGATGTGAACAAAACACACGCAAAAAAAAACCAAAAAAAAAACAAAAAAACAAAAAAAAAACAAAAAAAAAACAAACAAACAAACAGTATAGGAAACTAGTAAAGAAAACATTTCCCATTGCCAATTTTGCTAATATATTTTAGATTTATAGTACTTTCTAACAATACTAGTAATCAAAGAATTATTCATGCTTTGCACTTCTTTTTAATAAAACGTCCTTTAAACAGAGTCAAATTACGTTATGCTACTGATTGCATAACTTTACACGTTATGTTTTATGAAATAATTTATGAGAACAGATATACAATGTAATACACATGATGTTTTATAATCTGATGTAAACAACACACACACACACAAACCCCAAAAACCAAAAAAAAAAAAAAATAAACAGTATAGGAAACTAGTAAAGAATACATTTCCCATTGCCCATAATGCTAATATATTTAGATTTATAGGACTTCCTAACAATACTAACCAAAGAATCATTTATGCTTTGCACTTATTTTTGTTAAAACATCCTTAACAGAGTCAAATTACGTTAAGCTACTGATTGCATAACTTTACACAATATGTTTTATGATATAATTTTAAGAACAGAATGTAATACACATGATGTTATATGATCTGATGTAAACAACACACGCACACACACACAAAAAAAAGGAAAAAAAGAAGAAAAAAAAACGTATAGGACATTAGGAAGTAAATACATTTCCCATTGCCCATAATGCCAATATATTTTCGATTTATAGTACTTCCTAGCAATAATAATTAAAGAATCAATCATGATATTCAAGAACGTTTATTTGCACTTCTTTTAAATTGAGTATTTTCATTATTCACGTATATACTGACGTTTCCGTATAGAAGTATCAAGGATGTTGATAAGTCAAATACATCTGCCCAGATCCAATATATATATATATATATATATATATTACTATTGCATAATATGAAGGCGAAATAAAATAGTTAGAAATAATTTCAGAAATAATTATCTTAAATGAAATGGGAAATCTATGAATATATGAAGACTAAAATCCATTTCGTCTTAAATCATCATATATCGGTTTGTCTATTTTTTACTTTATTTGGCTTTTAAGTTGACAGTCATATTGGATATGTAAAAAGCCGCTTATTTAACGAGTTTAAATTACCCAAAAGCCCCATGGAATTTAATTGCTTAATATCATTTATCAACATCTCAACTCTCAGAAAATGTCTGTCGTCGAGTTAAATTGTGGTCCCTCTGATGCAAAAAAAATGGCGACTTTTGGCGTTACCCTGCTTTTCGATAAACACACGGGACTAATTTGAATGAAATTTTATAAAATACACCAGTTCTTCTTGAAACTCAATAAGTCTACAGAAACAATAAGCATGCAATAGTGTACTTGATTATGCATCAATACACCCTTATAAGTTCAAATATAGGCGAAGACGGCCTTTTACAAACTTGGTAAAATAAAGCATCAAAATTGATGTTTTTAGCACCTACCTAATAATCTTATACATATTTGTTAATTATGTCCCATAGCTGATTTGACAATTGTTTCGCGTAACTTTTGGCGTATTTGTTTCCATAATACATCATTTCTTCACGCTAAATTGTGTTTTGCAAATATTTTATTCCCGTATTTGAACTGTTTTGTACCGATTTGATCATAATTTTATTATTTGCCCATTACCAGGCAGTCTGTTTTGAATGATATTTCAACAATATTTCTATTTGTTTGGTGTATGTTTGACATAAGTACCATTCTAAAAATAATGATGTTCTTATTTGCTCACCTTTAAAAATAATTGTAATTAACTAAAGGGTGTGTTTTTTATTGGGTGTGTTCGTATAGTTTAGATATGAAAATGTGGAAATGTACTTGTTGCGTCAAATCGGACTCCACCTCTGATATACTAAGTAAAAACTGGAAACGGCAGAGCGTTCTAAAGATGAAAACAGCTACACCTAACAAAATATGTGTCATCACTTTAATAAATTATAAAGATAATAGGCATATGAATTTCACTTTCTTATATTATAGTAAATGTAAGATTCCTTTAACTTCACTTAATCCCACAAAAATGAACGCGTACGTCTGCTGTCATAATCGAAACATGTAACGTTTTGGAATTCATATATATTACGGTTTGGATGAAATTGAGAATGTTAGTTTTCCGGTTTGGATAAAACAAAACACTTGCTGTGTATGTTTATACAAAAGAAGCCATCGAGAGTATATCCCCCACATGATTCCGGATAATTTCAGGTTTGTTCAAAATATTGATAGAATTTGTTTTACAGTAGAATCTATAGTTCAGCTTGCAGCCATGTTGGGCGTGATGCAAATCTGCCAGATATACATTTGTTTAAACAAATAACTAAATACCGAAGTTACTGTGAATTTGTTTTCTGCATATGCGCATTTCGACAACTGATGTCTCTTCAGTGTAGATAAAATGTAAACGTTCGGAAAACCATGAACTCAACGATATTTAAAAACTGAAATAGAACATTCAAATAGCCAATATGATCTAAATGTAAAGCCAAAATCAGCTAAGGACCGAGCTTTGCATGAGTGAGATACTCCTTAGGTTTCAACAAAATTTACAAAAATTTAGATATTGTAAGGCTTCAAAAATAATCGGCGTTCGAGTCAGCACCGAGAGACTGACTACTGGGCTGGTGAATACCCTCGGGGACTAACAGTCCACCAGCAGTGGCATCGACCTAGTGGTAACAAATACGACATCCCAAGCACTATTTTGACTTAATTTTGTAGCAATTGGCCAACTGGACACAAAGGGAAAAATCTTTGAAAGGTTTTGTATTTCGGTGTCTAACTAGAACTCTCGCTTGCGGCTGTCTTGATAAAGGTGTGAACCTGTTGGAAAATATTTCTGAAAGACTATATGACTATTATAACAGTTTGGTTCCTTTGAGCCGAGTGATGTGCGAAGAGGAGATCTCTGAAAGTGTTTCAAATGACGTTCTTGATAAAAATCGGTCACATTTGTCAAAGAGTTGAGAAAAAAAACATTTTTGACAAGCTTGGCTCTAACTCTCGCAGTAGTTCCAGTGTAGTTTTCTGAATTTGTCTTTTCAATAGGGTCAGTAATTAATCTTATCTGCCTCGTCCTAAAATTCAATTCTTTTCATTTGCTATCAAGTGTCCTTTTCAATTATTGTACCTCTTCCTCGAAATCACGTGATTCGCTACATGCCCAGATTCCTTTTATCCTACCTCCAGCGAGTCCGTCATTTCATATCGGGTGAGTACTGTTATATACAGGGTAAGCTGAAAAGATGTATAAAAGTTCTTTGCGGAATTTAAAGATTTAATTTAAGTTTTTGGTTTGAATTATATGCCAAACAGAAAAAAAAATAAAAAAAGATATCAGGAAATGCCTACAGTGGCTGAAAAACAAGTCGTAAACCAAAATGTACCAGGGAATTGCAAAAGAAAACAAGATGTTCTCAAGAGCCTGCAGCGCTCTTCTGGACCTTGACTAACAAAGAAACTCTATTTCAAAGGGACAAAAGTTATTAAACTATCATTCCAATATGGCCAGTTGTTTAAAACGAAAGTGTTTTAATAAGGTTCAATGCTAAACTATGTTCTCTGCTGGCAGCACATTATCTTGTGTAAAGTGTGAAACTGATAACACTTTTTTGCAGGTGACTAACTTAAGGCAATTATGGCCAGGATTGATCATTTTTTTTCAAAATTTTCAGAGCAGAAGATCTTTGAATGTGTCTTCCGATAGGGTCTATGATAAATTTATGTTTCCCACCGGCAGCCATCTTGTATATAGGATGGACCTAAAACAAATTTTTTTGTAGGGAGCACCCAAAACTATTGTGGCGAAGTTCATTGGCTCAGCAGTTTCAGAGGAGGTCTTTGAATGTTTTTCCACGAGGTGCCAAGGTTTAACTATGTTTCCGGATGGAGACTTTTTTTTTTTAATGCGGATCTGAAAACATCTTTCTTGCAGGGGACCAACCAAGGACTATTGTTGCAGTTTGGCTCCAATTGGCTACGCTGTTTCAGAAGAGAATATCTTTTAATGTATTTTCCATAGGGTCCTTTGTTAAAAATTATGTTCCTACTGGCAGCCAACGGATCTGAAAAACACCTTTTTCCCAGGGGACCACCCAAAGTCTATTGTGGCAAAGTTTGGTTCCATTTGCCTGGGAAGTTTGATGGCGAAAGATCACCCTGGCTCAAGCCAGGTGAGAGAAAAACAAATTAAGGCGAAAGACAAACGTAAATAACGATAGGAACCCGGGACAGCCAGACTTGGTACCGGTATTAGCGAAAGCCAGTGGTGGTAGGGATAAACTGGTTTATGGGTAGCCTAGCTTTTCCTTTCTCTGTACTATTTCCCTATTTTACCAGTATTATAAACGTACGAATAAAACTCAATACAGGTATACTACTAACCCCACGACTACAATGTTGAAAAAGAAAAGGGGACAAAACCTAAATTTGAATGACGGGTCAGAGAGTGCTCGCAGATCATATCTGTGCTAAGTATGTAACTAATATTATTTTTGAAAAGCAGAATGACTTACCGCATTCTCCATCTCCCACATAATTGTGTAAAGGTTTTATGAGTTACTTATTATTTGTAAGGAGTCGTCCTAAGGAACAAGTCACACAACTAGTTTTCCTAAAACTTCTAATACAGATTGTTAAGTTTTATACTCGCCATGAAAGAAAAACTTTTATTAGCTTGCCAGTGATGAAAATATCCCAAAATAATAGAAAATGCGTATGCTAAAATTCCAATCCAAGGCCACAATCCACAAGAAAACTGCATTAAAAAAGAGATAGGTACTCTTGATAGCCAGACTCGGCACCGCCAGCAGTTGGGTGTTCCGGATTGTATTCATTTTGATGAACTTTTACAAGAAGAGTTACATGTAAAACTAACACTCATATTGGTTGTACGAGTTTTCGATCAGTTTTTGAATATATATATAGGTATATTCATATAGTCTATGAGTCTTTAATCAAATCAAATTTCTTGAAATGAAAATTAACAAAACCAGAGACCTTCTAAAGAATTCATGTTCGCCAAATGAATTCTCCGTTTTTTGGGCAAATTATCACACTTTAATACTAATTTAGAAGTAAAAAAGAGACGAAAATTTGAAAGAAATAACATCAAGCATGTTTTTCCAATCCATGTACCTCTTGAAAACAATCAAGAACATAACAAAAAGCAGAAACAGACGTTTTAAGAGGAGAGGAATCAATAATGCAATTGATAAATCACCAGTTTTGAATTTATCTTCGACTGCTCTCAAAAGGACTTGGTTTCTGTCCAACACCAAGCCGACTTAATATAAACACACTCAGGGACGATATGCACTCTTTCTTCAGGCGGTTGCGTTTAAAAGAATATTTTTCTAGTAGACATGGAGAAGATGAAATATCTGAGCATTCTGATTCAGACACAGACTCAGAAGACTTTAGTATATTTAGAAAAAAGAGTACCTGGACACCCAAGCGCAGCAAGTCAAAAGCCTTGGAATCATACATCGAAGCTGTCCAAGAAGAAGTGGAACGTCAACTACCACGCCAAAGACCCCCTATTTCTAACCTGTCGAAATGTGAAAAAGAAAAAAAGCCCTGCACAATCTTGAGAAAAGAGAGGACATCGTCATCAAGAAAGTAGACAAGGGGTCCACAGTAGCCGTTATGAACACCGACGACTACATTAGCCATGCCAACCGCCAGCTTTCCCAGCCTGCATTTTATAAGAAAATTAAAAATGATCCAACTAAGAAATACAGCGAAGAAATTACATCAGCACTGCGATCCATGCTGGATAATGAAGAATTAGAGAAAGAAACATTCGACGGCCTTCTCCCTGAAAATCCTAGAGCTGGTTTATTCTACAGTCCTTGTATCAGTAGCCGTTACTTATTGACGGATTGTTGACTGATTGATGACGGATTTTTGACTGATTGATGACTGATTTTTTACTGATCGATGACGGATCCATGAATAACGGATGTGTACGTATTTTACGGATGGAAACGTATTTTACGGATGTAAACGTATTTTACTGATCGCATCCGTCAATTACGTGTTGTATCAATCAGTAAATCACGTATGACGGATACGTAAATATTTGGAATTTTAAGGCAAAACGAATTAACATATTATTATTCTCGTGTGTTTCCAGGTTGTTAGATACATCTTTTTTGAATATAAAGACGAATAAACGAATGCTGTGTTTTGTTTCAATTTAAATCGTTTACATGTATTTGTGAATGAGAACTGGGTATCTATAAACTGCATAATACAAATCTGCGTTTTAGACTCGATCTTTGAAAATGATCAAAACAATATTTTTTTTGCAAATGTTAGTGATCATATTCTTTCAAAGAAGTTTTATATTTTGCACAACATAATTTTAATGAATTTTGACATATTTAAGTCTTGATAAGGAAAATTTTATTCATAATATCCTTTCGAAGGAGTTTTATCTTTTGCGAAACACAATTTTAATGAATTTTAGCATACTAAAGGGTTGAAAAGTCAGATTTTGAGTGTGCGGTTTAAACTCTGTCTATGAAAAAGTCCAAAAGAATTGAAATATTTTAAAAATTTTATTCATCATATCCTTTCGAAGGAGTTTTATCTTTTGCGAAACACAATTTTAACAATTTTCAGCATATCTAAGTTTGAAAAGTCAGATTTTAAGTCTGCGGTTTAATCTCAGTCTGTAGAAATGACCAAAACAATTTAATTTTTTTTTAAAATTCTATTCATCATATCCTTCGAAGGAGTTTTATCTTTTGCGAAACACAATTTTAATGAATTTTAGCATACTTAAGGGTTGAAAAGTCAGATCTTAAGTCTGCAGTTTAAACTCAGTCTGTAGAAATGACCAAAACAATTTAAATTTTAAAAAAAATTCTATTCATCATATCCTTTCGAAGGAGTTTTAATCTTTTGCGAAACACAATTTTAACGAATTTTAGCATACTTAAGGGTTGAAAAGTCAGATTTTGAGTGTGCGGTTTAAACTCTGTCTATAAAAATGACTAAAACAATTGAAATATTTTAAAAATTTTATTCATCATATCCTTTCGCAGGAGTTTTATCTTTTGCAAAACACAATTTTAATGAATTTAACATATCTAAGGCTTGAAATGTTATATTATTCGTCTGGTATTTAAACTCTGTCTATAAAACTGACCAAAACAATTGAAATTTTATGAAAATTTTATTCATAATATCCTTTTAAAGGAGTTTTATCTTTTGCGAAACACACCTTTAATGAATTTTAACATTTTTAAGGCTTGAAAAGTTAGATTTTTAGTCTGCGGTTTAAACATAGTCTGTAGAAATGACCAAATCAATTTAATTTTTTGGGAAATTTTATTCATAATATCCTTCTGAAGGAGTTTTGTATTTTGTGAAGCACAATTTTAATGAATTTAAGCATTCTTTTAGGTTAAAAAATCAGATTTTTGGCGTGCGGTTTAAACTCAATCTTTAAAAATGACCAAAACAATTTGAATTTTTTCAAAAAATTTATTCATCATATTCTTTCGAAGGAGTTTTATATTTTGCGAAGCACAATTTTAATGAATTTAAGCATACTGAAGGGTTGAAAAATCAGATTTTTAGTCTGCGGTTGAAACTCAATCTTTTAAATGACCTAAACAATTTAGTTTTTTGAAAATTTTATTCATCAAATTCCTGTCGAAGATTTTTTTTTTATTTCATGAATCACAATTTAAATAAATTTTAGCATATTTAGTGTTTTGAAAAGAAGGATTTCCTAGTCTTTTGTGTATGAATGCGTCAAATCATTTGTTTTGTTTTTGTTTTTGTCATTCCATTTTTGTTTCGCAAGAGACATATTCCTTTTCGCTGTTATTTGCATTACTGTTATTGTCTAACAGTTAACGTTTAACCAGTTGTATAAATTGTTTTAATATTGTTTTTTTATCAATTTAAATTTGTCTATTTTTGACGATTGGTCAAATCAGATGTGCTTCCAAATTTTTATGCATTCGAACAAACTGTATTATATACTGTGCATTTCCTACGTACAAGCAGAAACATCAAGTAAATAAATATTAACTTTAACGTACGGATTAAATATACCTAGGGTGTTATATTATTTTTTTTTTATATATTTCAATTCTAAATTCATTTTTTTGATGAAACGAAATTATCATTTCGCAAAATGTATTAACTTGAAAGATGACGTAAGGCTATCAATCAGTCATTTACGGATAGGACCGATCAATCATCCGTCAGTCACGTAATTTACGTATTGTATCCGTCAAATACGTAAATTACTTCTCCTATCCGTCAGATTTTGACGGATTGTTGACTGATCGATCACTGATCGATGACTGATCGTTGACGGCTGACGGATCGCTTAATGATCGCTCTTTTAGTAACGGCTACTGAAGCAAGGACTGTACCTCTTACCAAAAATTCATAAGGAAGGGATCCCAGGGCGCCCTATTGTAAACTGTATTGGTCATCCGACGGAAAAAATTTCACATTTTTTAGACCTCCATCTTCAACTCTTTGTTGAATCTCTCCCTTCCTTTGTCAAAGACACTACAGACTATATAAATAAAACACCATCTGAAAACCTCCCTCCTCACACATTACTGGTAACTTTAGATGTGATATCTCTTTATACAAACATCCCTCACGAAGAAGGAATAAACGCATGCCGAAAAGTAAGGGATACTAGGACTATTCAATCACCATCAACAGATTCCTTTGTTCATCTTCGGAGTCTTGTGTTAAAACGTAACAACTTAACAACGAACATTGTCTTCAAGTTAACGGGACTGCAATGGGCAGGCGAGTAGCTCCATCTTACGCTAATATATTCATGGGCGATTTAGAAAAGCGTATGCTCCAGGAAGCACCTTTCAAGACTTATAGTTGGCTCCGTTTCATTGATGATATTGAAATGAAATGGACAGATACTAGACAACATCTTGATGAATTTATGGAATTTATAAACAATTATCATCCATCAATCAAATTCACCGCCAACATCTCGGGAATTTCCAATGAATTCCTCGACACTACTTCAACGCTTGCCGACGGAAAAATCAGCTTTGATCTAAACCGACCGATTCACACGCATTTCTGCTACCAAGCAGTTGTCATCCAAGACACTATATCGACGCAATCCCCTATAGTCTCTCCACCAGACTACGTCGGATATGCTCAGATGGCCAAACATTCAACAATAGGAGCAGAGAACTTAAAGACCATTTAGTCAAAAGGGGTAACAAAGCACACAAAGTGCAAAAAAACAATTGAAAAGATTTCATGTTTAGAACGAAACATTTGTTACAATACCGTAATAAAAAGAAAAGGAGCCCTCGTATTCCATTCGTTACGACTTTCCATCCACAACTTCCAGATTTATCAGCTATTACACGTGAATGCATGACAGCCTTGCATGTGTCACCCAAAATGAAAGCCCTTTTCCCAGAACCACCACTTATATCTTTTCGCAGGCCCAAGAACGTGAAGGACATGCTCGTTAAGGCCAAACTAAAATCACATGAAATAGGACAATTGAAGACCTGTCAAGACAAACGATGTCTTTTGTGCAAACACGGTCTCACAACATCGACGTTTAAGAGCACAGCAACTGGCGAGAATTTCAAAATTTTCGGCAATTTGTCCTGTAAATCAGAAAATGTGGTATATATGATTACGTGCGCGGTATGTCAACAGCAATATATTGGTGAAACAAAAAATTCACTAAATCTCCGAATTAATTTGCACCGTAATCACATACAGAAAAAAGAATTAACACAGGCAACGGCTGGCCATTTCAATAGCATTGGACATAGCTGGACAGACATGCAGGTTGTCGC
>MJUU01047198.1:100133-111769 GCA_002080025.1 Modiolus philippinarum | reverse complement strand
AAAATAAGTATAGCAAGATGGAAAGAAGCAGATAAACGTGAAGAAGATATGCAAGATAATTCATACAGATCCAAAGAAATGTGGTGAAATAAATTTTACAAATAAATATGAACACTGAAGCCACATTTCATCTTCTTTGTTTAACAATGAAGGGATATGAGGTAAATGCAAATGAGACAAAGTCTCTAGAAATATATGGTAAAACTATGCAATGGAACAACGCTTTTATTAGCTCACCTGACCCGAAGAGTCAGTGTGAGCTATCGCCATCACTTGGCGTCCGTCGTCCGTCGTCTGTCGTCCGTTAAACTTTTACATTTTCATCTTCTCCTCTAAAACCACTGAAGCAAATTCAACCAAACTTTATAGGAATGATGTATGGAAGGTCCTTTACAAAAATTGCTCATTTTGTTCCGATCCGATAAAAAACATAGCCGCCAGCGCGGAAAGTAAGTGAGAACCGAACCGTCAATCAAAACAACGAACAATCCACGGACAATGGCAACATCGGACACACTAAGAAACAAGGACACCACTTAAGTACGGGACAAAAAAGAAAAATGAAGACACACAAACCGATGAACAACACGGACCAAATAAAAACCATGGGTGAGATCAGGTGTACCGGTAGAGTAAGCATCTCCTGCTTCTTATAAGACAACCGCCGTGTTGAACATGTCAAATCCAGTAGTAAAGTCAAATCCGATAGAGGAAAAACAAACTTTAGTTGCAGAGGGAAAGATCTTAGGAACTTAGGTTTAACATTGGACCCTATAGAAATATCACATTTTCATCTTCTCCTCTGAAACTACTGAAGCAAATTCAACCAAACTTTACAGGAATGATGTACTAATGGCCCTTAACAAAGATTGCCCATTTTCTTCCGAATCGATAAAAATAACATTGCCACCAGCGCGGATCATAGTTTAATATTGGACCCTATGGGAAACTTCTGCTCTTACACCACTGAAGCAAATTCAACCAAACTTAATAGGAATGATGTATGAAAGATTGCTCATTATGTGACGATCAGATAAAACAACATGGCCACCAGCGCTAAAGTTAGGTTTAACATTGAACCGTAAAGGAAAAATCACATTTTCATCATCTCCTCTGACACGACTAAAGCAAATTCAACCAAACTTTACATGACTGATGTATGGAAGGTCCTTTACAAAGGTTGCTCATTTTCTTCCGATCCGATAAAAAACATGGCAACCAGCACTGTAGTTTGGTTTAACATTGAATCCTTTGAGAAAAATCACATTTTCATCTTCTCCTCTGAAACTGCTGAAGCAAATTCAACCAAACTTTACAGGAATGATGTACTTAAGATCCTTAACAAAGATTGCTCATTTTCTTCCGATCCGATAGAACACATGGCTGCCAGCGCGGAACATAGTTTAAATTGGACCCTATGGGAAAATAACATTTTCATCTTCTGCTCTGACACCACTGAAGCAAATACAACCAAACTTTACAGGAATGATGTATAAAGGTCTGTTATAATGATTGCTCATTTGGTTTGGATCCTTTAAAAAACATTGCCGCCAGCTCTGAACTTAGGTTTAAAATTGGTAGTAGCATTTTGTCAGGTGAGCGATACAGGCTCAGTCTCTGAGTGTCTAGTTGTTGTTCTTGATCTTGAAGTAACGTGCATATAGTTCTCCATTTGCTCCAAGTAGCAAAGAAGTTGTATAACGTTAGCTTCAGTAAGCCTGATGCTCATCATTAATTTTAACACTTTTCTTTTATCTCGGCTGAACAGTATTTTCTGTAAAGAGAATTGATATTATTAATGTGAAAACGTCAAGTGTGTTGGCACTATTTGTCTTTGTTCAGACAATGGAGCTAATACTTCCGTGTCAAGACCAAGTGCCATGAATAATTATTTTGTAAAATTGTAAATTTCAAAGAATCAACTTTGTTAAAATAGAAATTTCAACTGAATGTAAATCTAAATGTTTTTACAATATTGTCGTATTTACTGTTCATTAATTGCCCCCCCCCCAAAAAAAATGTATTAATTGTACTAGATATCTTAATTTGAGCACAAAATGTTGAAGCTGTTTATAGCAAAACACTATAAAATTAGGCATTTAAAGTCCTGCTGAAATAGTGGATGTGCACCCCAAGTTATTGTATACGTGTAACATACCTATGAAACTTCCATAGATTGAATCCATTCCCTTTATGAATTTTTTTTATAGTAGACATGTTAATGTCATAGCTTGTTTGTATATTAATATGTTGCCTTATGTTTAACCATTTTGCATGCTATATCTGTAAACCT
Source organism: Modiolus philippinarum (assembly GCA_002080025.1). Taxonomy (NCBI): domain Eukaryota; kingdom Metazoa; phylum Mollusca; class Bivalvia; order Mytilida; family Modiolidae; genus Modiolus; species Modiolus philippinarum. Next base: position 109,476 of record MJUU01047198.1, on the reverse strand, counting down.
TTTTAGCACTTTATCTGTGTCACTAATTGAGTTCTTTATGCGTGTCATAATTTTTTTTGTACTTGGGTGCAGATTTCTTCTCACTGACGACGACGCTTCGATATAGTAATTTCTGTTGGGTTGTAACCGGACACCGTACCGCAATGGAAGGGTAGATATGGCGCCCGATAAAATTGTTTACCCCCCCCCTATTTCTTGTAAAATGTCTGTACCATTGCAGCTGACACCGGTGGTTTTGCACCTGCTTTGCCCTTTGACCCTTTTGCAATTCCAATTGAGTGAGGGGGGTGACACGGGGTGTCTGTTCTCCCATTTCCCACATTTTTTGGACATTTTCCAATTTTCCCACATTTTCGGGCCTCTTTTCCTAATTCCCAAACCTTTTTTTCGTATCTCCCATTTCCCACTTGCTGTTTTTTCCCATTTCCCTAATTTTGTTCATCATTTTTCCCATTTCCCTAAATTTTTGACCCAGTTTTCCCATTTCCCAAAAGCGTGTCACTCCCCTCTTGAGTTGCTACCGACACTATGGACTTCAATGGAATTGGGAGTTTGGTGCCGGTAAAACCGATTTGACTCTCCTTCTTTTGAAATGCCTGTACCAGGCTAAGTAAGAATAAATAAAATGAAAAAGATAGCAGACTAGGGTCGTCTTGATCTTACTATGATGTATAGGCAAAGCTCACTGTTGAAGGCCTCGTGGTATCTTCAAGATGAAGAACAATGAAAGCGTTTTATCATTGCTTGGTTTTGCCATGTATTTGTGTCATGTGCTTTCACTCCACATCCCTTCATTGCTTATTATACCTTGTGTACATTTCTTATAACTAGTATTATGCAAACAAAATTGTACAAGATAAAACGTTTGTAAGATATCTGATGTGAAAATGTATTTTTTGCAATCCAAAATAAAAAAGTAAAATGCACAAAAATATTCAAATTAAAAAATATCTAAAAATGACAGAAGTGAGAAAGAATTTTTAAATATTTTTGTGTATTTTACTTTTTAATTGTGGCCTGCTATGCCATCCAATAGTTAATTTGTGGCCATTGCACAACATATATATTTTTGTATTGTTTAGCAGAGGCTGCAGTTGATAATTTAAGTTGTAAGTAAATGTTCAGGAACAAGTACTTCTATACCCACAAAACGTATTAAAGATGAAATATTCCTCTAAAATTCAGTTTGAATATCATGCCTGAATAAATACTGTATTTCGCCATATCCGTACGTGAATGAATACAAATACAAATACTTTATTTATCGCAAACTATAACATAGTTACAGAGACATGAATTATCATTACATCAAGTAAAATGCATGTGTAAACAATAAACAACAATCAATACATGAATTGATATAATATAATATAGACAATTAACCTGGAGGACTGACTTTCGCTAATATCTTTTTAATAAACCTACACAATTTTTCCAAAATTACCTTGTTTGTGGAATTGAAAAACGTAAAATTTATGAGTATTTACATTTGAACAATAGTAAATAGGAAGAAACTTCTTTCTCTCTATATTAAATGCAGAACAAGATAAAATAAAATGGTATTCGTGTACGAAGATGGCATTTCCTCTCATTTCTAGGTGAGCCATGCCATCTTCCTGTCTCCACTGGCAAGCAGTAACTTCCATATCTATACTTTAGAAAAGAGATATAATGAATTATATGGTAAAAATGACAAATATTTCTTCAAAACCAAAATCTGTTTTAAAAATTATGTTCTTGAAGAACTGTTAATAAATGACATACTGATCTTTTAGCCGCAATTCGACACTTATCAGCTAACTGCATTTCCCAAATATTTGATGAACCACAATGGTCAAAAATTGATTTGATACAAATTAACCACCTTGTAACAAACCGATAATTCCTATGATATATAAAAAGCAATTTATAAGCCAAATGACACAATTTATATTCCTTTCCATTTATCACACGACCCCGGCAAGAAATTGATCATTCGCATTTTTACGTTTATTATGATGGGATACCTACCAAGTTCAGAATAAACAATAAAACTTGGTGTAGATTGTTTCAGATGTAAAATTGATTTACAGAACTTTAAATGTACTTGCTCTAAAATATCTAAATTTTCATAACCCCATATTTCAGACCCATAAAGTAGAATGAGTGGAATGTATACATTTTCGGATTTGGAGGAGGTTGTAGGGGTTGGAACCCTTTCTTTTTAAATTCTATCCAAATGGTTTATTAAACCACTCCTTTTCCTAACATCCCTTGAGAAATCGATACATTCCTTTCGAAGTGGAACAGTTTTTATTATAATATTTGTCATTATATATTTTTATCTTTGTCCGGAAACATTTATTGTTTAATATCCATTGATCGTTGTATAATGTTATTGACAAAGTAACCTTTCAATACTATAACGCGTATCATATACTCATAATTTAATAATGATAACATTAATAGTAACTATCTATACCTTTATAAACGTGTAAATGCTTTAGTGTCATATAAGTCAGATATAAGTTTTGTAACTCTTTTGCCGCTTATTGGTCACTTCAAAATTGTTCACGTGTAGGTACTTATTGACCCTTTACAATGGTCCGACATTTAGCACATGCTAAATTTGAGATATCTTCGTTTCATTGAAGCGATCATTAATATTTGTAAGATCCAAAACATATAACTCACACATTCAGCAAATTAAGAAATTCGGTCTTTGAAGGACCTCCCTAATACCGATGAAAAGGAGCCTGATGTATGTGGAACTGTTTTTATATTGTTTTTCATTTGTGCAAATACCCGATGTTCTTTTATTTGCAAGAAATAACGATATCATGAAAATATTGTCATCACTAAGAAAGATAATTTTTGTGTTATCAGAATGAAAAATAAAACATGTAGAGAGAACAGGTGTTCATCTCAAATCTGAAGATTTCTGTTGAGTTTTAAATACTGAGTTTGAGAAAGTGTTTGTTTTAATAATAGAATAATGGAAAATCAAATAGAATATTTACAAATGACCACAACTTAATTACATCTGCAAATAAATATGTAAATTTATTACAGTAATTAATTTGTTTTGATGGAAAAGCTAGAGACAGCCAAAACACGTACCAGAATATTCAAAGTTTTCTGAAGCTAATATGCAACATCTTATATTTCACATAGTGTTGTGGAGTCATTGATGTTCGATATAAGGCGGTTAGTCCATTGATTTTTATATTAATACTATATATTATAAAAAACATTTCGCATACTTTTGTCAGAGGGCAACGACAGGATATGAAAAGGCAATAACCATTATTAAATCCATAAACACAACACAGCAAAAATGCTTTTGAAAACTTGCGGCATCGTTTTGCTATCACTGGTAGTTCATCATGGCTGTCCACAGTCTTTAACGGAAGTAAAGAATCTTTATAATGATCTCTTTAAGGGCTACAAAAATGAAATAAAGCCTGTAGCAGACCACTCCAAACCAATCGAAATTGGATTTAAATTTTACCTGATGGCTATTAATTCTTTTCAAGTTGTTGAAGAAACTCTTTCTATTAACGGTGGATTGATACTAAATTGGACTGATGTATCACTTTCATGGAATCCAGAAACATATGGCAATAAAACTTCGATAGAGATTCCTTCCACTCAGATATGGTTACCATGGATATATCTTGTGAACAGTGCGAAAACCCTAGAACCTTTAGGTTCAGATTCTTTATTTCGAGCGGCAGTATTTCATAATGGAGAAGTAATATTTTCTCCTGGAGACGTTTTGGATGTTAAATGTGCCACCGATGTTTCCAAATTTCCATTTGATACTCAAACTTGTGAGCTTGAGTTCCACGTAGAGCAGGTATGGAATTCAAAAGACCAATCTTATAAATTTGTTCGAACAGCTGAGGATGTTGCAATGGACTATTACACTGAAAATACGAACTGGAAAATTAAAAACGCCGAGACCTCTATCCAACTACATGGTTTGGAATTTAATTCGTATCATGTGACATTAATACTTGAGAGAAAGCCAAGATATCATACAGTGATGATCATTCTCCCAACTCTTCTGTTGTGTCTTCTAAATCCTATAGTGTTTCTACTTCCTGTAGAATCAGGAGAAAGAATTACATTAGCAATTACCATTTTACTGTCATACGCCATCTTTTTAACACTTGTTGCTGAATCCATTCCGGCATCATCCAACCCAATGTGTTTTTTATTAATCGTCATGATCATGATTACAATGATTAGTGGACTTACAGTCCTTTTCGTGATCATTTCGTGCAACTACTTCTATAAAGATGCGTACAAACCTGGAAAAATAGTCAGCTTTGTGTTTAAAGTGGCTGTCAGGAGACAGTCAAAAGTAACTCCAGATACACTAGTGAAGGAGAACAAAAGATCTTTGTCAGGAAAGGATGTATCACGAACATTAGATATGATATTCATGATTATCTCTTATACATTGATTTTTGTTATACTAGTAACATACATTGTTTTTATTTTAATGTAATAATTTTTTCTACTATTTAGAGCATCATAATGCATCTAGATTTAGAGCAACAGGGTAGGATATATAGGACTCAACTAAAATATTATACAGCATAACATGAATATAATTAGATATAGCATCATAATTCATTCAGATTTTTTCTCTGTGTAGCAATGAGCTCTGTCACCCTAACATGTGCTAATTCTTCTGAAGCTGATTAATTTTGTATCGGTATTTACGAACAAGTGATTAATTTCACCCGTTCAGAACTGGTCTGAAGGATTATGAGGTAAAGTGATTATTAATATTAGAAAGTTCGAACTGTAAACAGCTGATTTTTAACCAAAATAGAAAAAAAACTTGATAAAACCTACATTGCTGAAATTGGAGGATACTCGCTAAACTATAGAAAATTTTGTTTAAAACTAATAAGCATTGCCTTCGTGCAAAACTTTTTGCCTTTTGATTTAGGTTTAACTAGTCATTGATTCTCTATCACCTTTAATATATCTTTCGGTTTTGGTCCTCTAATATTTTAATTGGATCTCAGCACTAAATTGAAAGACATAAGTTGTCGAATTGGCATCTGAAAAAAACTAAATTTACTGTTATTCTGGAATTTAGTTATTTGAAAAAAAAATTATAACTTTCAATTTGTGAGTTATAGCAATTCGCCTTTCATTTTGTTATAACTAATAATGTATTAAAAAAAAACAAAGTTTATGCAATTATAAACCAGTAGTCAGGGAATTAATCTTCACAGTAACTTGGTTAAATGCAATTAACAAAAAGTGTAAATTATTAGCGTCTAAAATGACTTTATAGGATATCAATTTTTGTGTTTAAAAATGGATAGTCATCTCATTGACAAATCTAACACCGTAAGTGCAGCGCCTGTTTTTCATTGTAGTATGTGATAAATGTCCAGAACCGCTTTTAAAAATTGAATGAGTTGATGTTATATATTTTACTAGAAAACTGTCAGATTTTGTGGCTGTTATTGTCTATAAAAAACCAAGAAGTCTTCATCCTTGCTATTGATGTATGAATGTCCAGTGTATATACCTATGCCATAACCACCAATTAACACTATAACTTTTCCTTCCTATCTTGTCAGCATATTGTAAATCCACTTCACAAGCACAGCTATACTTAGAATGGGTATTAATAATTTAAAGGGGAATCTAACCTACACAGCTACCCTGTACAAGGAGATATTACAGAACCACAAATCGGTTTTTCTTTCCTTTTAAATTTCGACTAAGAATGAAGACACTGATCTCTCCTCTTTTTGCTTTGTACCAAATTAGATAAATGTCCATACAAACAAGGATACATCGCTGGTGCTGCCAAATGTTATACAATACATATAGCTAAGCTTGACAGCTGTGAAAGAGGGCCTTAAAAATATAGAGATACTTTTCATGAAATGGTGTAAGTGAAATGTAAATATTGAAAACATCTAAAGCTTAAACTCTAGATCATTACCACACTGTTACAGCATTAAAACTTTTGACTTCTCCATACTTTTAACTACCCTTCCTCATGAACATGAAGATTCAATTCACTGATGTTACTCCCGTGAGAACGTTGAGCGGAGATAAGCTTTCCAAAACGAAAAATGACTCTGAATCGGAGAAAAATATATAGAAGAAGAAATGATTAAAATGTTAGGTTCTGATCGACATTATTTGCCCAGTTTGCAAAACTTGTTTTTCAATAGATTATGTTGGATTAATAATGGGCATAACTGTGAACTTCCTTAAACCGATCTGTTTCTCCACTCATACGAGGCTGAATTCATTGAAGGACTTCTTCGAAATAGAGTTAGGCACGGACCATTTGATTTTCAGGGGGGGCTGGGATTTTCACCAGAGCCGGGAAATGTTTTTCGCCCGCTTCGCGGGCCAGATTATTTTTTCCCCATATACACAATGCTAGAAAATTTTGTTGAGCCGGGCTTTTTTTTTCTAATGGACAGGATCAGGGCCAGATTATTTTTTTCAACCTAGATGCTGGCCAGAGAATTTTTTTGGGCAAAAGTCGGGGCCAGAAATTTTTTCCAAAAAAAACCAGCCCCCCACCCCCTGAAAATCAAATGGTCCGTGCCTTAAAAACTAGTCCGATCACTTAATTTCAGCTTTCATTATATAGAGCACTAAACAAACCTCGCTTTGGGGATTTTCTTCATTTTATCTATCCAAAAGGGCTCGAAATAAAGGAAAATACATTTATTATTTATTTATTTCCTTGGCCTGCATCATGAAAATGACAAAAAAGGCACGCTAAAAATTGAAAATTTTATCTTGATTCATAATTTTCTCTGTTACTTAGCAGCAGAAATCGGTATTTTATTGCGATGTTTGTTTTATAAGACTTTTTGTTTCGTAATTACTCTTTGATCCTCAATTTCATGTAATTTTCATCCAGATAAAAATAAAAACAAAACAAAAAAAACGACCGCCAGCGCTGAACAAGGAATGAGGTCGATATGGAAGTGTCTGTAGTATTCTTAATTTCAAGCACTTTTGAATAGATGATTATTAAGTGACAAAATATATGACGAAAGCTAAAATTAAAAGATTGCGCCAGTTTTTTTATCTTTAGTTCGAAGAAGCCCTTCCATGAACTCAGCCTCATATAAGCGGAGATATAGGCAAGCTAAAAGAAGTTTACAGTTTGTGCTAATTCGAATTCAGATAGTGTGTTGAAAAATGAGTCATCCAAACTGGCCAATTATATTGACCAGGAACACTAATATTTTAATCTCTCTCTCTCTCTCTCTCTCTCTCTATATATATATATATATATATAGATAACGGTCTATCGTAGGAACCCAACGGGGTTAGAATTAGAGAAATGAATATCGAGATTGCCTTCCCACCGAGGGAGTTGGCTGTTCTTCGAATGCACGGATAATACAGACAGATTACACTGCCCACGCTATCTCTGTGGGAGACCAAAGGGATGTAAAATAGAACGAACTACAAATGTGTTTTATGTGACACTTAAGTATATTAATTAACCGAAATTATAACATGTCGACCGTGGTCCAGTGGTAGCGTGGCAGACTTTTAACCCTTACAACCTTGACAAAAGGGGTTCGAATACCACTGGAATCAACAAAAACTTAATATTTAATATTAAAAGACTTAGACTTAGACTTTGGATTTGGATTGATAAAAAGGATAGAAAAATACATCACAGGCAGATGATTCAAGCCAAAATGATTCATTTCATTTTTTGAAACAAATTTTGTTCCAATGAAGTACCCAAAAATTGCAGTTAATTTATCTTCTGCATATGGCCATTTCGACAACAAGTCTCATCAGTGCAGATTATATCAAAACAATTGGAAAACCAAATAAAAACAGAAAAAAAATCTAAGTGTCATTTTTCAATTAGAGAAATGAATATCGAGATTGCCTTCCCACCGAGGGAGTTGGCTGTTCTTCGAATGCACGGATATTACAGACAGATTACACTGCCCACGCTATCTCTGTGGGAGACCAAAGGGATGTAAAATAGAAAAGGGTAAGGGTTAAAAGTCTGCCACGCTACCACTGGACCACGGTCGACATATTATAATTTCGGTTAATTAATATACTTAAGTGTCACATAAAATACATTTGTAGTTCGTTCTATTTTACATCCCTTTGGTCTCCCACAGAGATAGCGTGAGCAGTGTAATCTGTCTGTAATATCCGTGCATTCGAAGAACAGCCAACTCCCTCGGTGGGAAGGCAATCTCGATATTCATTTCTCTATTTTAATTTTTAGGACCTGCATCCGAGCGTAAATATTCGCAAATCCGGGGAGATGAACAAGTTTCCACGTTGACTGAATTTATAGACAGCTTATATATATATATATATATATTTGATTTGGAGTCATATTTTATAACGTATGTTTTTCTCTACCTGAAATACTGTATTTGTATCTTCGTTCACTTTTTTTCGAGGGTAACATATATGAATTTAATCTTTGGGAGATTAAAGTTGTTCATGAGGAATGATAGTATAAAGAGTGCAGATGTTAAAAGTTTGATGCCATTTCAGTGTGATAATGATCTAGATTTTAAGATGTCAAGTAGATCTTTAGAGCTTTTTAATATCCACTTTTCATTACACTACTGCTTGAAAAGCAAGAACTAGTATCACAATGTTTTTGCAGATCCGTTCCAGCGATGAACCATTGTTTGTATGAGTATTTGTGTAATTTTGGTACCCAGTACGAAGAGGAGTGATCAATGTCTTCCTCCTTGTTTGAAATCCTAAAGGGAAGCAAAACAGATTTATGGTTCTGTAATATCTCTTCCGTAGACAGAGTACAATGTAATAGCTGTGTAGGTTTGATTGCCCTGACAATTGCCAATGCGCAATTACTTCTTTTAACAATCAGTGTAATGATTTAAACAAATTAAAATTATGTTATTAGAGGCCTTATCAGCAGGAACGACGACATATTTGCCATAAATGGAGGACAAGTTTCTAGCAATATCAGCACTTTTGAAAATGTATGATGCTTTAGTTCTCATTGACCCATTGGCGATCATAAAGTATTTTACTCACTTATGGCCATCTTGGATGACATTCGGAACCTGTCGGACATCTGTTTGGAAAAAAAAGTCATGACTATAGTGACCAAATTTGGAGTTACAAATTGCGAAGTCTTTTCAGGGATCTTTGTGGGGGTTTCTTATTGTGTCAATCAATTATGGTCGTTTCATATTACTGGAAATAGCTTTATGCTTCCACAGTGTCTAATGTTCTCTGCTTGTGGCCATCTTGTATGAGATGGGGACTGCCGGACATTATGTAAGGAATATTTTGCCTTAGGCAAGGACAATTTGATTTTCAGGGGGGAGGG
>MJUU01047198.1:43440-58804 GCA_002080025.1 Modiolus philippinarum | reverse complement strand
CCTCTGAAAGCTTAGATCAAGGGGAATCCAAAGAAAAAAATCCCATTGAAATCCGATGAAAAATAGAAATTCCACATTATCTGCAAATTCGCAATTTTGGCCCCTTCGGCCCTCATAGCTGGGAAAGGAAACAAGTTACCAAAAATCTAATAGCTGAGTGCCATATTAATTTTTCACAAGGAATCCATTGAAAAAAACTGCATCAAAATCGGACTTAAAATAAAAAAAAAATTTTTTGAGATTAGACCCTGTTGGGCCCCATTTATCTTGTGAGCGGTACATGCTACGTGAAATCCGTTGTCATACTTCCGATTGGAAATTTCCTCAGGAGCACACTGAAACAAACCCCATCAAAATCCAATAAATAATAAAGATTCTACAGTCAAATATGTGAAAACACCCAATTTAACCCTTTTTTGGCCCCTAATTCTGAAATGGGTGGGGCCAAAAACTAAAGGAAGAAAAAGTTACTCAAGAATGTTCCAAGAAACATCTTACTAAGATTTGAAAACAATCCGTCCACTAGAACCAAAGTTATGCTGTCCACAGACACGAAAATACCTAATTTAACCCCTTTTTTGCCTCTTTTTCAAAAACGGGTTGGGCAGGGAACGCGAAATTAAAACCTGGGCTTAAGCTTGTGCCAACAAACATCATGCTAAAATTTGGAAACAATCCGTTCACTAGAACCAAAGTTATGCTGTCCACAGACGCCGGCACCGACGCCAGCGCCATACCATAATACGACCGCAAAATTTTTGCGGTCGTTTAAAAATATCATACCTGTTAACCCTCCCCCTTTAAGGGGGAGACTCCTTCTTAGAAGCATAATCTCACCCTTTGAATGGATCTCCCTCGAGGGAGATCAAAATTTCCCCCTTACTGATTTTCTCCCCCTAAACCTCCCTCATAGACAAAATAAGGCAATTTTTTAACAGTATTCCCAAATTTGTTTTGCTTCTTGGCAAAATTATGAAATATGACTAATAATTTTAAAATCATGGTAGAATTTTGATTTTAGAAATTGATCTAACAGCTTATATGAATGATTTCTTTTATTCCATATTCTCTTTTCTTCATTTATAAATTCAAGTTTTCGTTGAAAAAAGGTCGTTACCTAAAATCTCCCCATTAGAATGGCTTTTATGAGGGAAGATCTCCCTCATAGCAGCTACCAAGGTTAACAGGTATGAAATATTTGTTTCTCAAACCCCGACCACGTCTGTAAACCAGAGGCTCCCTGGAGCCTATATCGCTCACCTGGCTTTCAATTGCCACAATCAAGATAACATTGTAAATTATACAGTTGAACTTCAGTCTCTCAAACTTAAGTAGAGCAAACACCACCATCATACCAATAACTTGGACTCTATGTTAAGTCTGATCATGTTCTACTGTACTTCTTTGTTGGGCTTTTTTGACAAAAATTGTCTTGCTAAGGACCACTTTCGACACCAGTTTTGAAGTCTAGACATCATTTGGTAAATGGCAGCCAACAACAATTTTTAACACCATTTCTTATGTTACAACATCAATATCTATTTGGAAACCAAATTTCATTGAAATCGGACAATGTTCAATTTTCCTACCTTTTTGGCGGCCAATATGAAAATGGTGGTCAACAAACAATTTTCAACACCGGTTTTGCAGTAGCAACATCAATATCCACTTGGAAACCAAATACAGTAGTCCCCCTCTTATAAGGCCACCTTATTTGCAGCATAAAGTTGGCCTTATAAGAGGGGTGGCCTTTGGTGAGGGGATTGAAATTTTGTGGGAACATTTTTATAGATGCATGATCAAGCTAGGTAGCCAACCACAATGTATGTAAGGCAAGCCTACATTGTGTTACCATTTTAGTTCAATATGTTTCACATGAGTGAATAATCATTATTCATTGTTACATATAGAATTGCATTATATATATATATATTCCTTGTCCATGATTTATTTTTGTTATCAATATTTTATTTATTTTATTTCATTATAAGTAAATGTAAAATCATCAACACAGTTTATGTATTTGTAAATTGGTTATTAACATAATCATTATTTTCAAATTTATCTAAATGCTAATTAAAATTACATACTGCACTTTAGTTTTACAGAGCCCTTAATTATTTCTGTTTATTCTTTGTTTTTTGTTTACCTGTGCTTGGAAATATATAAATTTGATTAATTCTTTAAAATTAAAATGATTCACACAGTCATTAAATTATACAATAAATTTCCTTTGTTAATTCCCTTAATTGAGTGGCAGGTAACCTGTGATGAGCTTGTAATGTTAATTAACATTTTATTGTTAAAACAACACAAAAGCTGAGATGTCAAAAATGAGTAAATAATCTGTTTGGATTATCTCCCTTACGCTATTATCTCCCTTACCGGAAGCACTTCCTGTTCAATTGTTTACATAATTTGGCCTTTGAAAAGGGGGAATTTGGACCATTTAGGGACAGGATATGTGGCCGCTGGTCGCGTCAGAGGGGCGGCCGTCGGCGAGGGGTCAATTTGCACTGAAAACAGTTAATGCATGAGGTTTCTGGCCTTAAGGAAGGGGTGGCCTTTGGTGAGGGGGGCCTCTCAAGAGGGGGTCTACTGTATCATTGAAATCAGACAATGTTGAATTTTCCCGCCTTTTCTGGCGACCATTTTGAAAATGGCGGTCAACGAACAATTTTTAACATCGGTTTTAAAGTTGCTACATCAATACCTTTTTGGAACCAAATTTCATTGAAATTGGACAATGTTGAATTTTCCCGCCTTTATGGCACCCATTTTGAAAATGGTGGTCAACAAACAATTTTCAACACCGGTTTTGAAGTCGCAACATCAATATCTATTTGGAAACCAAATTTCATTGAAATCAGACAATGTTGAGTTTTCCCGCCTTTTTTTGGCGGCCATTTTGAAAATGGCAGTCAACGAACAATTTTTAACAACAGTTTTGAAGTTGCTACATCAACACCTTTTTGGAAACCAAATTTCATTGAAATCAGACAATGTTGAATTTTCCCGCCTTTTTGGCGGCCATTTTGAAAATGGTGGTCAACGAAAAATTATCAACACCAGTTTTGAAGTCCTAACATCAATATCTGTTTGGAAACCAAATTTCATTGAAATCGGACAATGTTGAATTTTCCCGCCTTTTTTTGGTGGCCATTTTGAAAATGGCGGTCAACCAATAATTTTCAACATCAGTTTTGAAGTCGCAACAGCATTGCAAACATTTGATCAATTTACACTTAACCTTCATCTTCTATAGTTTTGGAAATAAAAGATGAAAATATGAAAATTTTGAAAATTCACTGAAAAAAGGGCAATAACTCCTACAAAGGTTTTTGGATTATATTCTAAATTTCAGGGTGGGTAGATCTTGACATGCTGAACATTTTTGCAATTTAAAGTTGACTTCTATCTCTTATAGTTTTTCTGATAAAAAATTAATAAACTTAAAATTTTGCAAATTTACAGAAAAAGGGCAATAACTCCAAGACAGGTTTTCGGATTTTCTTCGAAATTGCAGGGCAGGTAGATCTTGCTATGCTGATCACTTTTACTCCGAAGTCAGGTTTTCGATATCTGTGACGGTTTTTGAGTTATTTGCAAAAAACAGCAATTTACCCCTATGTTCTATTTTTAGTAACAGCAGCCATGTTGTTTGGTCTTCGGACTAATCGAATACAATTTTTAAACTGCATACCCTGGTGATGCTTGAGGCCAAGTTTGGTTACAATTGGCTCAGCAGTTTCAGAGGAGAAGATTTTTTAAATTGTTGACGGACGACGGACGGACGACGGACGGACGACGGATGGACGACGGACGGCGGATGCAAAGTGATGGCAAAAGCTCACATGGCCTTTTAGGCCAGGTGAGCTAAAAAAAATAGCCGCATCAAACTATTTTTTTTTTAATTTTCAACAATGTATTTTTTTATTTATTCTACAAAAGTAACTAAAAGCTCAAAATCTTACAAAAAATTTAAGTTTATGTTTAGATATCTTTGGAATTAAGCTCATATGTACATGTATTAAAAAATATCATAGTGACATCAGAATTAAATTTTAGGGACATCTTAGCAAAAATTGAAAAAAAAAAAATGCCTGCTTCATCAAAATCAAAATAAAAAGGCTTGAGATATAAACATTTTATTTTGAATCACCTTACCAAAGAAATTTCTTAGGAACTGAGATGAAAGGGTGAAATTCACAGATAGTTTAAAGACACACAAACTGACAGATATATCTCACATTGTTACCAAATGTTACTAAAAGCACACGGTGTCAAAAAATTTGCTTTATATGTTAGGTGAGCTAGAATACCCATACTGCATGCTTTAGGAAGATATCAATGTGAAAGTCAGGCAATGGCTGACACATGATAAATTTTGTCTTCAAAAATCTATCAGTATTTTGGAATCCACAACCACATAACAAAATGATGTTTGGTTGTTATTTTGCATCAATGATTTTAGAGAAATAATTACACATAAAGCACTAGAAAAATACGAAATAAAGGGAGATAACACTTTGATTTTTACAAAATTTGGTTGCTTTGTTAAAAGCAATTTTAATAACATACATGTATTTTGAGCAATCTGCAGTAAATATGGAAAATTTCTCCTTTATTTGAACATTTGTATAAGTTCAGCTTTGGAATGAAACCAAACTTTTGGTGGGAACAGATTTACTATGTGCCAGCCATGATAAAGGACCTGCCTAGTTTCTTCATGGACAGCCTCTTAAAGCAGTGAAATCTAAATTATGCAAAACTGGATTATGTAAAGCAAACAAGCCTATTCAAGCATATGGTATATATGTAAATTGAATAAAAGCATACTACTGGAACCAAATCCTTATGTGTGGCTACAAAAAGGATCCTGGGAAATCCTTCCTTTGAAGTCTGGCAGTACGTCAAAATCGAATTTACCCAATGTATTAGGTACACTTGAAATATAAAAAAATATGTATACAACAAAGAACTTAAAACCATTTTGATATGTTTAAAAGTATTTTTCACTTTATAATTTTCCAGATAACTCTATCAATTTTACTAATCATTAACTTTTATTGATTTGTTACATAAAATTACCGACAAAACAGAGAAAATTTTACTATAATTGTTTTGTTTTTTTCTGCGATTCACAATATCAAGTTAGATTTGGGATATTAGAGGACAAGTTTACAATATTTTCTTCCTTGCAAATTGAAAGAAAATAAATCATCCATTAATCAAAGTAGGTTCTTAACATTGTGGATCTAATTAAATATGGTGGTTTGAATTGCAAAGTGTCATACAGTAATAAAAAGAATGGGTCTTTCCTCCAAAAAAAGTTTTTTTTGCCGCCTTTCTGTCAACAAACCACATGATTGGTAAAGTGCTGATTTTGGTGACAATGTGTTAAAGATGCAAAAATATAGGATTAAGTGACTTATATTTTCATTCCACAACAGTTTATAGGGAATGGAAGAAACATCAAATTAAATGTAAATAAACACAGATAACGGTCTGCAACAAACCCGTTCTGATTTTTCCACTGTACTTGAACTTCCTGATTGATGAAACGATGTTATTTTTCCCAAATTTTGTTGTGTTTGAGCCTTTTTATCATTGAATACTTTCAGAAAAGGCTTCAGATGACTTGTGCAGTTGATAAACTATGAAAATTCGATTTACAGGTACAAAATAACTACAATCATGCTTTGAAGGGAAGTAATTTTGGTTTTCTGACATTTTTATTTTGCTTATAGGGATGTCATTTTGATTTTCTGTTATTTTTATTCACTAAGGGGAAGTAATTTTGATTTTCTAAAATTTTTATGCTCTGAGGGGATTTTATGTTTAATTGTGGCATTTTTATGCTCAGAAGGGATGTAATTTTAGTTTTCTGACATTTTATATGCTCTGGACAGATGTTACAGTGGAACTCCCGAAAACCGGCCCCTCTAAATACGGGATCTCTCTATAAACCGAACGATATGTTTCGGTCCGGAATTTTTACCTATATAAATTAGTTAAAATTTTCTCTGAAAACCCGCCCCTCTCAATTCCGAATTCCGGCCATATAGATCGGTCCAAAACGAATATTTCCTTCTAAAATTAAACTCTAAAAATCGGACAAATTTTTTCGCGGACAATAAAATCGACCAAATCTATTCAGCAAGTCACATTTCTCTTGCCATCCTCATTGATCAGTAACTGCATTTGAAATGATTGCTCAAAATTTGGATGAAATTTACAAGAATGCAGGAAAAATATACTAAAATAATTATCTCACAGCCTTCACTGACCTTATAGATCATATGTTACATTTCCTGTATAAGTGTTGGGATTGAAAAGACCGAATTTCGGAACCTCTGAAAACCGGAACCTCTTAACACCGACCGATTTCCTTGGTCCCAACAGAGGCCGGTTTTAGGAGGTTCCACTGTACTTTGATTTTCAGGTATTTTTATGCTCTGAAGTGATGAAATTTTGATTTTCTTCCTTTTTTTCAGTTAAGTCCAGTGAACTTAGTTCTTACCTGCGATTGTCCGCACCCCATGTTGTCCAGGGAGATAAGCCAAATCAGTAAGCTCTTTATGAATATCTACACTTCCATTAAAGACAACAACAAACGTTCCACGACTGGAGATAAACAGCTGATGTGTCATGTAGTAAATCTTTTGTCCTCCAAAATCCCACAGATCTATCGGAACCATTTTTATTTTGTACTCGCCCTCTTTACATGCAGACATCACTAGTTTCATTATCTCTTCATTCGTTTTGTCTACTTCTGCTGGTTTCTCTTCTTCTTTTGTTGCCTCTTGGGTTACTGGTTGTTCTTGAATGAACAAAATGTGTGCTTGTATGTTTTCAGAAGCTAATGATGGGTCTGGAGTGGCTTTAATCTTAGGTTTATCTTGAACTTGTGGTAGTTGATCTGAGGAGTTCTCTGGCGATGATACAGGAGTAAGCTCTGAATCTGAAATCAATAATCAGGGATGATTTTGATGACCACACAAACTAAGCGGAAATGGCCATATGGAAGCCAGACATTGCTAAACAAAAATGTATAATAAAAGAATCATTATGAACAATTCCAGACTGTCGATAGTGGAAATCTGCTAAAAAACAGAACCAATACAATCATCCCTGTTATATTGTCATAGGGGTATAATTTTTTTTTTATAAATAGATGGAGAAAAATATTTATGGCAACAGAGATGCTGTTTTGGAATCTTTTAAATTAAATAATATTATAACCTAACATATTCTGAAAGTTTCAGTCCATTATTTCTAAAATTTAACGTATGTTTTGATTCTAATTTTTTTTTCAAATACATAAAAATAATGAAAGTATTACAACCAACAAATATCTTCCCCCAACCTTTAAACAAACAATACACGGATTGCATCTTGCATGGTTCAAAACACAGATTCCTCATCAACATATCATTCGTGGGATTAGACCTAAGTCAAGGGAACATTAAGTTTATTTTAGACTTCCTCATCATATATGAATGGTGATAGTACTATTCAAGATAACTGTTATTGAGAAATTAAGTTGGATTGATATTTTTGCAATAATTCATATAAAATCTGGCCTGAATTGAAGTTTTTACACATCAGTCACTTTGTTTATTAAAAAAAAGAAAATGTGTCCATAGGACATGTTTGCCCCCTGCCAGATATATATTTCAGCAAACAGGAAGTAGATGAGTGACAGACTTAAAAACGGGAGACACAGTACAACTCATCATACAAAAGCTTCAGATCATTACTGCCTACATAAGCTGAGAAATCCTTGATGAAATTTTTCAGACGTACATATAGACAAATGGACGTACTTACAAGGGTTAAACTTAACACCCCATCCCCTCACAGCAGGGGCATAAAAATTAACAATATGTACCATCTTCACTGGACGATTTATCTTCATTGTCCTCTTCTGGCCTTTTATCCTCCTCCATCATTTCAATAGCCTGCTTCTTTTTTTCTTCTTTCTTTGATGTCATAAGAAAACTCTGAACAGCAGCGTTTAATGAAGTACCTGTAAATCAACAATGTATCAAATGGTAAAATCTACAGTAACTTCATATTTATGTTATCTTCAGGTTGCTTAAGTAGAGTTAAAATGCAAATAATTCCAATTGCTGTTGCAACCTCCAATTTCATTGGTCAACGTCATGAACAACAAAGAAATTATTTCTCGATAAACGCTTCTTGCCCATTAATACGCTATGAGGAAAATAGTGCAGTATATTGTGACGTCAAATTCAGCGACAACATTGTTTTAAGTTCAAAGGATTGGAATTATAAGAAATAAAAGTAATTTTGGAGGAGTTTATGGATGCGGCCTTTCACTCAAAAACTTTACATAAAGTCATTCGGACTTTATTTAGTTTGTGAGTGAGTCGGCCGTGTTTACACAGCGATAAACTCCTCCAAAATTACTTTTATTCCTATAATATTAAAATAATTCATCTTCAATCATGTGTTGCTATACATACTTGTGATGAATGTCCAATGGCTTGATATGTACTCTAGTGCTTTTGCGGGGCAACAGATGACAGTGATTGTAAGAGCACTTTGCCACTTTAATTAATCTATGTTTGTTGAGTAAAGATATGGATGTAGCATTGTTCGACAGCTAGCAATGAATTCCGCTAAAACCTGTGCTAGGGGCCATCTTGAACTTACTATAGGTATGAGCAAAGCTTATTGTTGAAGGCCTCATGGTGACTTCAAGGTGAAGAACAACAATAAAAGTGTTGTTGCATTGCTTGGTTTTACCATGTATTTCTAGAGACTTGTCTCATGCACATTTACTCCATATCCTTTCCTTAATTGCTTATGAGTACAAATACAAAAGTATTTCAGTTTAGAACATAAGATTAACTTCTGCCTTTATAAAAGTACTTTTATTATAATTTATAACAATTAAGAATTTTATTGGTATTGTTTTTTTTTTGGTGAGAAAAATGGTCTCAAAATATTCCAGTTCATATAGTATAATACTTGGACTATTCAATAGAAAAAAGAAGGGAAACGGGGAATGTGTCAAAGAGACAATGACCCAAAGGGGAGTAATAACAACTCTAAGCCACCATAAGATCTTCAATGAATGGTGAGAAAACCCCACACCCAACGGCAGGTGGGAGTTGGCCCTGAATAAAGAGTTATCAAGTTCTGCGAAATAAACATCATCCTAGACTCCTATAGACATAAGGTAAACTAACTAGAAAAAAGACAAGACACACAAAGGCTTAATAAATTTCCTGACTTAGGACAGGCGCAAACCTGCTGCAGCGGGGTTAAACTAGTTTTATTGGGCCCAAACCTTCCCCCTACAGCCCATGTGATAAATCAAAAAACAATCGTAACAACAGTAAAATTCAGTTGGCAACAGGACTGAGTCAATTGTGAAAACTGAAACTGAAAGAAATACGGACACAAACATGAAATCACAAGAGACTACTAGCAGTTTACTGACATGCCAGCTCCAGACCCATTACCAACTGACAAAGTAAGTTATGAACCCTCAGTATACAGCTTCCACCAAGATCCCTTCCTGTGAGGAGTTTAGCATAATGATTTCATACATATACCGGAATACATAACCCATGTCCATGCAATACAGATTTTAGAAATTAAGAATGTGTTTAGTTAAAATGCAAAGACCCTATCAAAAAATCAATGTTAATACCAAAGAAGGCCATACGTAATGACTTGACGACAATACCGTAATTATAACCCTTATGAATTAGACGGATTAAAGGTTTTATAAGTTTGTTAGGCGAGTTTAAGTATTATTTACTCTTATGTAAAACATTACTGTAAAATAAGGGATGTGAAATACCAGCCTTGATTAGATGTTTACAGGTAGCATTGTATTTATGAACTAAGTCTTTATATCGATGATAAAATTTAGTAAAGGTTTTAACTAGTTTGTGATAACGAAAACCCTGATGTAATAGTTTTTCAGTTATGAAAAGATTCCGTTCATTAAAATCGCAAAGGTTATTACATACTCGAGCAAATCGAACAAGTTGAGATATGTAAACACCATATGATGGAGCCAATGGAACATCGCCATCCAGAAATGGATAATTAACTATGGGAAAAGAAAAATCATCCTTTTTATCATAAATTTTAGTATCTAATTTACCATTCCTTTTATCAAAATTGATGTCTAAGAACGGACAATGATGATTATCAGAATTGGCTTTATTCAAAGTAAGTTCTTTAGGGTAGATGTCCTTATAATACGTATTGAAGTTGTCATTATTTAAAGTTAAAATATCATCCAAATATCGGAAACTGCTGTTAAACTTTTCAATTAAATGCTGTTTAGATGGGTCTTTGCTGATGTTGGTCATAAACTGAGATTCGTAGCAGTACAAAAAGAGGTCCGCTATAAGTGGTGCACAATTGGTACCCATAGGAATTCCTATGACCTGGCAATAAATAGAGTTACCAAAACGAATGAATATATTGTCAAGTAAAAATTCAAGTGCTGAAATCATATCAAAACAAGTCCAATTAGTTGAATTCTTTTGTTTTGTATTACTAAAATGTGTTTTAAAGGAATTAGAACATATATATTCACAATCGGATTTTTTAAATGCCCATTGAATAAGACGTCTGAATTTTCAGTATATTTTTAGGTAATAAATCCATGTATCTTTTTTATTAAGTAAATATGGAATATAAAATATTGAACTTATACAAATGTAAATACAGACTTTATCAGGGATAGTATCGAGCAAAGTTGAAGTGCTTTGCCTTTATAAAAGCACATCAAAAAGCATTATCTCTTTTATTTGTAAACGGATAAAAAACACTGAGGTAACAAGAGTTGTCAGAAGACAACATAGCTCGCCGGGGATTCGAGTGACCTAAATGCACAATAAATTTGAAAGGTACCATCAGAAAATACTCGACACAAGAAAGTCACATACCAAATATAAACTACCTACCACTAAGCAACTTAATTCTAGAAGCAAGATTAAAGTTTTTAAAAAATTGCCCTCAGGGCAAGGTCAAGGTCAAAATGTCTACAAACATAGTATCATCAGAAAGCTCTCATTACAAGAAAGTCGCATACCAAATATGAACTACCTACCACTAAACAACTTAATTTAGAAACAAGGTTAAAGTTTCTTCAAAAATTGCCCTCAGGGCAAGGTCAAGGTCAAAATGTCTACAAATATGGTACCATCAGAAAGCACTCATCATAAGGAAGTTACATACCAAATAAAAACACCCTACCACTAAAAGCCTACCTTCGAGAGGCAAGGTTAAAGTTTTTTTCAAAAATTGCCCTCAGGGCAAGGTCAAGGTCAAAATATCTACAAATGTGGTACCACTAGAAAGCTCTCATCAGAAGGAAGTTACATACCAAATATAAACATCCTTCCACTTAAAGACTACCTTCTAGAGGCAAGGTTAAAAATTGCCCTCAGGCCAAGGTCAAGGCCAAAATGTCTACAAATATGGTATCATTAGAGCTCTCATCATAAGGAAGTTACATACCACATATAAACACCCTAACACTAAGAGCCTACCATCTAGAGGCAAGGTTAACGTTTTTCAAAAATTGCCCTCAGGGCAAGGTCAAGGTCAAAATGTCTACAAATATGGTACCACTAGAAAGCTCTCATCATAAGGAAGTTACATACAAAATATAAACACCCTACAACTAAAAGCCTACCTTCTAGAGGTAGGGTTAAAGTTTTTCAAAAATTGCCCTCAGGCCAAGGTCAAGGTCAAAATGTCTACAAATATGATACTTGAAGAAAGCTCTCATCACAAGGAAGTCACATACCAAATATCAACATCCTAGGCCTTCAGGTCTCAATTCCACAATCCAGGTTAAAGTTTTGCTGATGCCGACGCCGACGCTAGGGGTATGACAATAGCTCTCCGGACATCTGTCCCGGCGAGCTAAAAATTAATATAAAGTTGAATTTTCATTGTGGACCAGAAAATATCATTAACATGTTTGTTGGCAAACACTGTGTTACTACCACTGCTTTAATTGAAATTAATGGTGTCAATTTAATACTCAAGTTTTTGGTTTTTGAATATTCACCCTCTTCAAGAAAGATCCATCTCCTTTCCTCTGTATCCATTCCGGCACGTCCCAGGTATATCCAAATACCATCTGTTGATTCTCTGGCCTCTGGGACAGGATCTCCTACCAAGTTCTTAGCTAAGGTAGTTTTTCCAACATTGTATGGACCAGCTAAGTACACACGGTTCCAGTAACATTTGTATGACCCTTCACTTAACATTTCCTTGAACTCCTCTACTGTTTCTACACCAAGGGTTGTTATCTCTGTGAACAAACCTGAAAAAACAAATAAAAAAATATAAATTTAGAATCTGACAGTGGGTTTCAGCACTTCTCCCTAAGAGATAAATTGGAGATTTTCAACTTGAGAGCTTCAGCAAGCATGTTAAAATTTTAAATTGAACTCTCAAGAATGGAGAATCATTTTACATGTATAACAGTTCAATGTCTGTATCATATTGTGACATTATTTTCAACAGAACAAGATGGCATGAGGTGTCCTGCCACAGTATCCTGATGTAAAATCAGCAAAACTTTGTGCACAATATTCCACCACAATGTTATTTATTCTGTTTTGCATAATTTATGCACCAAAGAAAGAGTTTCTTTTCACTTTTTTTTTCAATTTAACTGCAAAATTTCAATATTTTGAAATTGTCAATAAAAAGAATATAGGACTGTTTGTGTTTTATTCCGACTAAGCCTTGCAGTCTCACCTGATATACTTATTTTTTTCTTTTTTTTAATATGTGATAACAACAGTATCAAAAACTAAAAAGTCCCGTATTCTATAATTATTATGCATAGAAATTGATTCCTGACTGGGCCAAAAAAAAAAAAAAAATTATTATGAAGTATTTATAGAATAGGTATCCTTAACAAAACAGTGTATGGCCTTAGATCTCCAAACATTTCTCAATATATAAATATCATGCCTGCCAACTTTTGAAAATTGCCATGGGGGTTTTACTGTGTGTCAAAACAGAAAACACCTTATAACTTAGCTATAGGGGGTCTTATGGTATGCTTTTGCTGTTTATAGTGTTCTAATGTGTTTCATCATTACATTGAACTCTTCCTTAGTTGTTTAATTGTCTTCAAGTGTCTTTTATTTGGAATTTCAAATTTGGATTTTTGAAGCCTCCATGGGGGTTTTCCCTTGAAAACCCCCAGAAAGAGGGAAGGTTGGCAGGCCTGATATATATATATATATATANTCTGAAAGCTTAGATCAAGGGGAATCCAAAGAAAAAAATCCCATTGAAATCCGATGAAAAATAGAAATTCCACATTATCTGCAAATTCGCAATTTTGGCCCCTTCGGCCCTCATAGCTGGGATAGGAAACAAGTTATCAAAAATCTAATAGCTGAGTGCCATATTAATTTTTCACAAGGAATCCATTGAAAAAAACTGCATCAAAATCGGACTTAAAATAAAAAAATTAATTTTTTTGAGATTAGCCCCTGTTGGGCCCCATTTATCTCGTGAGCGGTACATGCTACATGAAATCCGTTGGCATACTCCAGATTGGAAATTTCCTCAGGAGCACACTGAAACAAATCCCATCAAAATCCAATAAATAATAAAGATTCTACAGTCAAATATGTGAAAACACCCAATTCCCAATTTAACCCTTTTTTTACCCCTAATTCTGAAATGGGTGGGGCCAAAAACTAAAGGAAAAACACGTTTCTCAAGAATGTTCCAAGAAACATCATACTAAGATTTGAAAACAATCCGTCCACTAGAACCAAAGTTATGCTGTCCACAGACACGAAAATACCTAATTTAACCCCTTTTTGGCCCCTTTTTTGCCTCTTTTTCAAAAACGGGTTAAGTAGGGAACGCGAAATTAAAACTCGGGCTTAAGCTTGTGCCAACAAACATCATGCTAAAATTTGGAAACAATCCGTTCCCTAGAACCAAAGTTATGCTGTCCACACCGACGCCAGCGCCATACCATAATACGACCGCAAAATTTTGTGTCTAGGTGTTCTAAAATCGTTTGTATTTAAGATGCTAGCTCGCTCTATGCCGTTATCTATTAATGATTCGGGATAACCGCGATTTAAAAGAAATTCTTTAAGTTCCTGCAGTCTTTTATTTCTGCGGTCCGTATTTATAACAATTGTACAAATTCGTTTTGCTAGATTATACGGAACGTTGATTCTGGTGTGTTTAGGATGACATGATGAAAACAACAAATACTGCTTCGAATGAATGACAATTGTTTTATTTTGTGGCAAGACAGTATTACAAAACTAATGGAATTCAAAGACTTGATAAATAGTATAAATGAAAACATCCAATTTACAATGGAATATAGTAACACAGAATTGCCATTTTTAGACATTTTGATTTTGAAAAATGGTACAAAATTGGAAACTGACATTTTTTACAAACCGACGGATTCGAAGCAGTATTTGTTGTTTTCGTCATGTCATCCTAAACACACCAGAATCAACGTTCCGTATAATCTAGCAAAACGAATTTGTACAATTGTTATAAATACGGACCGCAGAAATAAAAGACTGCAGGAACTTACAGAATTTCTTTTAAATCGCGGTTATCCCGAATCATTAATAGATAATGGCATAGAGCGAGCTAGCATCTTAAATACAAACGATTTAAGAACACCTAGACACAAAACGGAAGAAGATGTGATTCCTTATATTTCAACACATAACCCGAGAAATAACGAGGCATTTGAAATAATACACCAAAATTTAATGACACTAACAACTGACAGCCATATGAAACATGTTCTTCAAAATAACAAAATAATAAAGAGTAAAAGACAACCAAAGTCATTGAAAAAACTCCTTACTAGCACAAAATTACCCGAAATTACCAGTAATCCAACAGTAAAAACATGTTTAAGAGCAAATTGTGCGTCGTGTATTTATTTGAAAGAAGGCAGTGAACACCATTTCAAAAGTGGGCAGAATTTTAAAATAAAGAACAATTTCAATTGTGTGTCAGAAAACGTACTTTATGTAATTATATGCAATGGCTGTAATGAGGATTATATAGGACAAACAGGAATGAGTATTCGCAAACGCATGACAATCCACAGACAGCAAATTCGGGATCCAAGCACAAGAAACATTCCACTCACTGAACATATTGAGACATGTGCGGGTCAACAATTACCGAACTTTAAAATATTCCCTTTTTATCAGTTCGCCGAAAATATTACAGAACAACAACGAATTAATAAAGAATTTTATTTTATACGCAAATACCGTCCAAAGTTAAACGGAACAATAAATTGACGTCATAGGAGAGGAGCTCCAACAACCGT